>CM059187.1:123345164-123512664 GCA_030323885.1 Branchipolynoe longqiensis
CTGTCACTTAAAACCGAGCCTACTGACCTCATTATGACAACAATGACCAGTGCAACAGTATGGTCATTACCTACTGATATATCATTAACAACAATGACCTAATTACCAAAGCAGTGACCAGTGCAATATTGCTGTTGGTACCCGACGCTATTACTTAGTATTAGCATTACATTAAAGTTTGTGATTGCCACCACTACCACTGCCAGTCCACCACAGACACAACCAGCATATCGCGACCTTAGTATAAAAAGGTTCTATCTGACAAAATGGTGCTTTCGAGATAATGAGGACTGAAGCTGTGTAACTGCATGATAGCAAAGCAGATAGAACTATATTATTTTTAATACATCTCAGTGAAAAATACCAGTTGAGAAAAAGTTGTGTAACTGCATGATAGCCTTTTGTAGATTTTTACATTCATAATACCAATTCGGTCACTTTGTCAGATTTTTATAGTAAGGTCACGATATCTCACCACCACACACCACAACCCTCGATCACATCTTACTAACTACTCACTACCACCTACCATCATTCACCACCGGACGCGGTAGCCGAATCGGTAGAGTACAGGCCTCCCGTCCGGAAGGTCGGGAGTTCAATTCCCGGCCAAGTCAAACCAATGACCTAAAAAATTGATACTTGTCACTTCCTAGCCAGGCGCTCAGCATTATTAGTTGCCTCGGTGTCAGGATAAGGTGACTGAGTGGTCATGGTGCTGGCAGCCTGGTCTCCCATAATACAGCACTATAAAGTCGCCATGAGTGTGCACTGTCACAAGTCGGTACCCATCCTGATATGACCTTAGAAGTTGTCAGGATGTAAAGCTCCAACAACCAACCAATACTTCTCACCACCATACATTACAACCCACCACCACATCTTACTAACTATTCACCACCACCTCCCACCACTCATCACCGCCGCCCCTATCCTCCTCCACCCAGGACATCGTCTCCGTCCGACCCATCACGTGGCCGGGCTTCCAGTGACGTGTACACGACATGATGACGTAGTGGTCAAGCTTCCCCCCCCCCCCCCCACACTCCCCCTGACTGTGGGTTGGCATATAGCACCGCGGTATGACTGGTACCGCTCCTAATTGTTTTGACAAGAACAAGGATAGTCCCTCATCAGGGACGTGTGTAGTGCCGCCGACAGGAGGGGAGTGAGGGTGGGAAGGGAGGGAGTGACGGGGAGAGGGTGGGAAGCAGAAGGGTAAGAAGAGGAGAGGGAAAGAGAAGAGTGAGGGAGAGAGTGAGGGAAGAAGAGAGGGAGCGAGAGGGAAGAAGGAGGGAGAGAGTGGGAGAAGAAGAAGGGGAAGAAGAGGAGAGTGAGTGGGAGAGGGAAGAGGGAGGGAGACAGTGAGATAAGAAGAAGGGGAAGAAGAGGAGAGGGAGCAGGAGAGGGAAGAGGGAGGGAGAGAGTTCGAGAAGAAGGAGAAGAAGAGGAGAGTGAGCGGGAGAGGGAAGAGGACGGGAGAGAGTGAGGGAAGAAGGGGAAGAAGAGGAGAGGGAGCGCGAGAGGGAAGAGGGTGGGAGAGGGAAGAAGAAGAGGAGAGTGAGCGGGAGAGGGAAGAAGAAGGGGAAGAAGAGGAGTGAGCGGAAGAGGGAAGACGGACCTCCGAGCGAGCTGGAAGCAGACGTGGCATCAGCTGCGCGCGCTCGTAGCAGAGAGTGTGGACGTGTGTTAAGCAGTGGAGCCGCTCGGTCTTTGCCAATGTTCCTCTCTCTACGCCGTGCTTACTCTCTTTCCTCCTTCCCCTGCCTCTCGTCTGTACTTCTCACCTACCCCTACGCCTATATGTTCGCCCCCGTGACCGCTTCTGCGC
This sequence comes from Branchipolynoe longqiensis, assembly GCA_030323885.1. Taxonomy (NCBI): domain Eukaryota; kingdom Metazoa; phylum Annelida; class Polychaeta; order Phyllodocida; family Polynoidae; genus Branchipolynoe; species Branchipolynoe longqiensis. The sequence goes on from CM059187.1 coordinate 123,346,996, forward strand.
GTACTCTCGTGCCCTTGGTCTCTATTGTTCCTCCTTTTCCCATCGCTCTCTTTCTCTCGCCTGTCCACTTTTTTCCTCTATTTCCTTCTCCAGTTCCTCTTTTTTCTTTCGCTCTTTCTCAACCTTCCCGAACTCTACCTATTTCCTAGCTCCTCCTCTGACCGCTTTCGTAGCCTTCGCCTTCTCTCTTTTACTTTCTCTCCCCTTTCGTTTTTTTCCATGCCCCATAGTCATCCCATGCGTCCCCCATATCACCAGAACCGCCCCTGGTTGGCTGCCCGAAGCCCGCATACGTTTCACGACACTGCCGATGACCTATAACGGGACTCGGGGCCATCCACTATTGCGGGTTGTCTTCTCGCGGGATTCTTCTATGGGTGGCGATAGTTTGCGGGGTTGACAAACCGCGACGTAGTTACAGAAGGGAGGGCGTGGGTTGTGGTGGTGGTGGTGGTAGTGGTGGGGGTGGGGGTGGAGGTGGGGCTGGGAAGTGGGGTGATCATAACTGCCTATGTGCCAGCCAGACGTTGCCAATGCCAAATCTAGAAGAAGTGACGTTAGCGGGCATGGTGAAACATATTGGCGTCAGTCCAGGAAAAAGCACAATAGAGAGTGGCACTGGTGCATGTCAGTGACACTTGATGGTGCGTAGGTCAAGTGGCTAGCGACAGTAAAGCAGTGCTTGAGTGGTGTAGAGACATCTACGTTTATTTCCTTCTGCGGAGAGCCTACACACTACACATACCACTGCCACCCAATAACAGCAACAACGATCATGGGATCGTGGGTTCGAATCCTGGTCGAGTCAAACCAATGACGTTAAAAATTGATACTTGTCACTTCCTAGCCAGGCACTCGCCATTATTAGGATAGGGCAAGGAGCAATGGAATGAGGAAGATTGTCCGCAATTGAAATTTCCCCTGCTTAATCAACTCATGTACCAACAAAAATAACCAAAAGAGAGAGAAAGAGAGACATTAGATATTCAGACATTTTTATTCATCATTTCCATACATAGATTCCATACATAGATTCCTGTTGGCGATAACAATTGTAGGAGCAGTGTAAGCATTAATGCTTCTCTTCCCGCAAATAATATGCAATGCAAAATCATGAGCTCTGGAGGTGATGCAGAGATAACCTACAGGAAACAAGCGCAACGTTAAGGAAACAAAGTCATGTTAGTAAAAGATATGATGAGATCAGGACGTATTCATTGATAGAGAAATTCAAATTCTCTGGTTTAAATTGTCAATATTGTATCATTACTCATTAGATCTATATATGGCACAGGGTAAAAATCGCAGCACAATTTCTTGCTAGAGTTCACTGTATATGTATAGTCCCTTAATAGGACACATTTCATCCTGTGTTTAAAACATGACAGTGAGACCTTTACCTCAATGACAGGGCACCCTGTATTCCATATAGTGGAATATGCGTACAGTTGGAGTTTGTCGTACAATGGGAGTTTGTCAGATATATTGAGAGCAAGCACACCTGTGGCTACCCACAGGAGACATAATGGAACTCCTCCAGGTGAAATGAAGGGGCACACAGGTGAGGTGACTAATGAGGTCACATGAGGGTCATGCTTGACTGTCAAGGTCAACTGTGGCCTGCTCTCTCTGTTTGCGTCATGCCTTATTCATCGGAGGCACCGCTAGTTCCTTACGTCCAGTGTGCACAATGTCCTCCGGCCCCGCCGGCTACTACCTGGCCTTCTCTCATAAAGCACCCCCCCCCCCACATCCCCCACCACCACACCCACATCCCCCCACACACGCACCTCGCGAGATTTGATCACCACGTGACCTCATCAGCTAATGGCCCTCTGTCGGCAGACGTCAGAAGCTCCTACGTCCGGCGCACCTGGTTCTGCTGCGCGCCTCCAGGTGTCGCCCCGGGGGTTGTGATGGGAGCGAGGCATGATGGGAGGCCTGGAGCAGTGGCTGGCTGCTCGTGCTTTGGAAGGTATGTCGCATCGCCACCACCCACCAACCACCGCCCACCTACCAACTCCCACCTCAAACCTCCCAGCGCACCCTCCCACCTCTCCCCTCCCACCTCTCCCCTCCGACCTCTCCTCTCCCACCTCTCCCCTCCAACCTCTCCCCTCCCACCTCTACCCACACTCCTCCCACCACCCATATCCTCCCCATAACCCACCTCCCACCTCTCCCCCCACACACACACTCCCACACACCTCCTGCTGGGTCCATACAGTCGACCAGTGGCGGTTGTACCTGGGAGGCAAATGGCAGCTTGCAACAACAGCAATGACAAAAACTGCTTCTTTTTTTTTTACCGAATGGTAGAGGAGAATAATTGTCCCTGTGTGTGTCACGTATGGTGGAGTTGACATGATCTGCACCAGAGTGTGTGATGTGTGTTCTTTACACAGCCGTATGCTACATCATTTATAAACACGTGTGCATTAGTTGATTAAGCAGGGGAAATTTCACTCGTGGACAATTGGTTTTCCTCATTCCACTGCTCCTTGCCTTGTCGTAGTAATTCCAAATGCCAGCCTAGGTAGCGAAAAGTATTAATTTTTAAGTCATTGGTTTAACTCAGCCAGGGTTGAACCCAGGGATAAATTCGAATCCCACAATCTACCAAAATGGGAGACAGACCCCGTCTGGTTACAATAGGATACATGCGTTGGTCATCTGACCTTGTAAGTCAATGGTAGCCTGGTTACAACGATAACAGGTTTTCCAGCACAAAAACTGGGCGCGGTGGCCGAATCAGTAGGGCGCGGGTCTCGCGTGTGCGAGATCGGGAGTTTGGTTCCTAGTCGAGTCAAACCAATGACTTATAAAATTGATACCTGTCACTTCCTAGCCTGGTGCTCGGCATTAATAAGATAGGACAAGGACTGGTTAGCTCAGTGTCAGGATAATGTGACTGAGTGGGATATTACGTTATGTTGCTGGTGGCCTGATTTCCTAGTGGGGCAGCACTATAAAGTCACCATGAGTGTGCACTGTCACAAGTCGTTACCCATCCTGATATGACCTTAGATGTTGCCAGGACATAAAACTCCAACAACCAACCAACCAACCATCCAGCACCAAATCTCAACATAACAGCTGTGTGAGAGTATGACACTGACAGTGAGTGAGTGTGCGAGTAGGGGTGAGGGTGGAGGAGGTGGGGAGACTTCAGCTTGCATATATCCAACAACACATCACATTGTATATAAAATGAACAACGATGCATCACTGTCGTATTCTTCGTCTACCTGTTTACAGACACCTATTCTCTAGATGTCCCGTCACAAGTCTCCTATGCTGGGATAGTTAGCTGATTGATGTGGAAGAGGTGTCGTGGCAGTTGATAGACTCCATTATCGCCCGCTATAATGCTGATAGTGAGACTGCTGTGTTCAGCTGTCCGTTGTAAATAAATAAATAAATATATGTGTACCATTATATATGTTACAAAATGTATTATGTGAATATAAACAAGCAATTGTTCTATAAATAGAGTATTTATGTGTGTATATACCACTACATGTTACATAGTTCATTATCTGATCAATTATGGCAGGTGTTTTTGTAAATGGGAAATATTGTGTCAAGTAGAATTCGAACCCATGCTTCTGCCATTCCTGTGCTAACATCCTGACCATTCAGGTATATAGGCTCCCTGATGAAATCAACCTACCCATACCTACATGTGTATGTGGCATTTCACCTGGGAAGGTCAGTTAACCTTTATATATGTTGCATAATATGATGCGTGAATAGAAACAAACAAGTATTCTATATTAATATATATGTATATATACCGTTACCTAATGCATTATGTGAATAGAAACAAGTAACCACTCTACACCAAGTCTCAGTACTATATTAATTATTACCCTTGTATGAATTTACACCAGTTATACTCTAGTTCCCCGTCCAACCACTGCGGGGCTCGTCATCCCGCCTCTTGTAACAACATTATACTTCAACAACAAAAGTGGGTTAGCAACTATTAGCACCGCGTACAAGGTTCCATAAAAGGTGCCACAAATGTTATAGGTGGATACTAAATTAGGCAATCCGGTGGCAATCCAGGATACTCATTTTGTGTGTGCATTCATTGACTATATTCTCACTACGAATTACATCATATATATCAGGCGTTAGTGTCCACCTGTGAAGGTGTCAGTTATTAGATCGATCTTGCTCAGTGGACCCATTTGCAGTTTGGGATATTTTCTGTTCAAACCACAACTGGTTCACCAAAGGTTGTGGTATGTGATATCCTGTTTGTGGGAAATTGCATATAAGGGACCCCTTGCTGCTTATCGGTAAGAGTAGCCTATGTGGCGGCAATGGGTTTCCTCTAAAGAAATATGTCAGAATGACCATATCTCCAATAGCCCATGATAACAAAATTAATGTGCTCTAGAGGCGTCATTAAATACAGCAAGCGTTACTTTTACTTTGGGTTCCATCATGATACATTATAAGGACATGATCCATTTCCCCGTAACATCTGTGACACCAGCAAGTGTGTCGCATAGTAACCGAGCCTAGTATTCAAGTTTTACTGGCATTCCCAGGTTTCAGATAGTCGTTTGAACAACATGAACAACACTGAATCACAGTAAGCTACAGACCACCTCACTCTTTCCCTTCCAGCCACGTCCTTCTCACCAAACCTCGCCCCGTCCCTCCCTCCCACCCCCACACCTACCACATTTGGGAAGTGACACCAGGTGCCGTTGAGTCTGTGAGATAGAGGCGGGTGTGTGTGTGTGTGTGGCAGTGTCATTCTAAGTGATGAATGTGGGAGTGGAGGTGGGTGGTGGTGGGTGGTTGTGGTGGTGGTGTGTGGTAAGTGGAAGGTGGTGTGTGGTGGTGGTCGTGGTGGTGGTCGAGGTGAGGGTTATGTGGTGCCTGGCGGTTGGGTCCTGGTGGTGGGTGGGGTTGGTGGTGGTGGTGACGTGGTCTATGTTGGGTGCTGGGTTGTGGCTAGGTGAGGTGGTGGGGGGGGGGGGTGGAGGTGGTGGTGGTGGGTGGTGATGGGTGGTGATGGTGAGCTGGAGGTGTGTTGGTGATGAGTGGATGTGGAGTAGAGGGTGGTGGCGGTGGAGGAGGTGGTGGTGGGCGGTGTGTAGTGGGTGGGTGGTGGATGAGGAAGGTGGCTGGTGGGTGTTGACGGGTGATGACAGTAGGTAATGGGTTTTACTGTGGGATCCACTCTGTCCCCTTCCCACATAGGCCGCTATGGTTACAGGTGGGAGTGGAACGCAATGAGACTCACCATTATTCTCTGCCTCGTCTCATCTTCACTTCACGTCAATCTCCACCTGCTGCCTCCGCCTGGCGGCCCCACCTGGAACTTCCAGTGGAAGTGCCTATAATTTAAACACATATCAGGTAGCGAAGAACTTTCCCCCACATACCAGTCTGTACTTGCCACCCTACACTGACACCTAGATAAAATAGGCAGTCCCATTCGAAATGAATGATGACAATTTTTAAATCTGAATAAAAACTTGTGTTGGTAGGAATTAGTTTTAAACAAAGTATGAGTGTCAGGGTTCCAGGGCTCAGTTTGTATCTATATTAGCGTATTGTTGATGAACTGGGAGAGATTGCTACTATTTTGAGACGGCAGACATTGGATTCTCTCCATTCAATACTTCAGCTTACATGATTCAAAAAGTGTGCACTTTGAAAGTAGAGGGTTATGATAGATGATTTAATAAATATGATTGACTGTCTTTTCTCTTTTTTTGTGTGATGAATTTATTTACCTTACCCTTAATTGATAAGTTGTTTTCACTGCTGGGCAGAACTAGTCCAATTTGATTCAAGTCTTGAGTTTTGTTTTAGTAGTAATTTTGAATGTCTTGCTTATGGGTTGTAACTGTTAGTAGATTACGGAATATGATCAAAGACCCTATAATACTGAGATGGCTCACTCCCTATCTCTCCCATGGTAATGTAAATTTTGGAGTGCCACCTTGTGGTGGGTTTGATCAGCCTGGCTGTTGGTTGGTGTTTCACATGTAAACACATACAATTATATTATATTATACATGAGATAGGTAAGTATGAATACAGATCAATATGAAATTGCTATGAACAAATACACATCATCATCTGCATCATCATCATCATCGACAACATCACACATCTTTTACATTCATATATACATTTATACATATAATATAGCAACTGTTTAACCAAGAGAACAGCCAGCGCACCAAGTGGTGGGTTTGATCAATTTGATTACACAGTACAGGCTGAGTGAGCCGTCTTAGTATTGTAGGGTCTTTGATATGATTGGGTATTCATGTGGTTTTTCTGCAGTTCTTCAGTAGTCATGTACATGACACAAGGGTTGTGCTAGTATTTAGCTGGCACACTGTTATCTGAATTTGAAAGAGATTGGTGATAACTCTGAGTTTGCGGTAATGGTTGAATACTCAAATCGGGACCTGCCGAAACTTTGTGACTTGTTTGTGTGGGTCTAGTTGAGTTTGAGATTCTCCTTTTCACAGTGTTCGTTTTTTTAAATGATGACAATTTACACTTCGAACATTCACAGCTGTACACAGCAACCTGTCAACAATTATCTCTGTGATCAGCGGACCCCTGCTATGTGTGCACAATTTGTCAATGCACAAACTCGTTATTTTATTTGACTGTATGACCGACTATAGGACACCTGCCATTTTTGGACAATTTTTCAATGCACAAACTCTTTCTTTCATTTGACTGTATCACCGACTATATGACATTGTCTGTTTGTGTTTCTTGTCTGGCTACATAGATATGAGAGAGAGGGCTACTATAGTACTACTAGTAGGCAAGTCAGACTGCATATCAAAAACTGCAACATGTAAGTTAGTTAGTTAGTGGGGATTGCTTAATGCCATATCACATTTCAGCAGCAAAGGCCATAATCATAGCACAAATTCTTCAAATCTTATTTTGTCATATTAGTATTATTATTAATATTAATATTGGGGCATTGCTTTTACACAGAATGTAAAGGGACACAATCAACTATGTGTTGAGATCATTTTTAAAAGTTAAAAGCTCACAATTACAAACAAAAAATGTCTATTGTTGGCAGTAGAAATATTCAGACTATCAGAGTTTATTCTCTGATATACCACGGTGCAATCAATGCACAGCACCATGCCTATTGTTATAGTGACAGTCATTTGGGTAATTTGAAACGTGGACAATTGGTCTTCCTCATTCCACTGCTCATTGCCCTATATCTAATAACGTCGACCTCTGGGGTTGGTGACCGACAATAATCAATGTTTAAATCATTGCATTGACTAGGCCAAGGTTAGAATCCAGGGTTCAGGATCCCACGTCCTGTCACATGGGCACTGCACTCATTGGGCCGACCACACTCAGCCAATTAATCGTCCAGCCCACTCCGGCGAGATTCACACTTATCTCCCGTTGATCAGCGCACCCGACAGAGTCTTTCTTGTGCCACTCACAACATTTGTTTATTTACCCACCCACCAGCCCACCGACTTCTGTATAGTATCAGCCAAACTGCATTGTGTGAATTACTGCATAGTTGGGGAAATTCTACACTATTATACTGTAGACTCCACAAAATTGGATGCCAGTAATATGCACTTTGTTTGGTGGATTGTGTATACAATAATAAGCATATTATGTAATCAATGGTTTTACTCAAGTCTCGTATGAATGCTGATGCAGGGCTAGTTTGAACCTAGTGTTTGTTTGTGGGGGTTTTACGTCCTTGCAATATCTAAGGTCGTATCAGGATAGCTGCCAACTTGTGACAGTGCACTTTCCTAATAATGTTGTAGTGCTGTCCCACTGGAAGACAGGGCTGTTGATATATATATATACCCTAATATCTCACTCTGTCACATTATCCTGATATTGAGCCATCCCCTTCTTGCCATATCCTAATTCCTATTAATGTTGAATGCCATTCTATGAAAAAACGTATATTCAGACTTATCCATGATAGGCAGTATAAATCTTCAAGAAAGGGAAGAAAAAAAATAATGTAGTGATAAGTATCAATTTGGTAAATCATTGGCTTGCCTCGGCCTGGGTTTGAACCCACAACCTCCCAAATGGGAAAGCCTACGGCTGCCAGTTTGGGCTCAATGTTTGCCCTCGCAGAGTGGACTAGTTTGGTGATGGGCTTAGGAGGAAAGCACATCGGAATGGTGAGATAATAATGAACTTTCTTGAAGATTTATACTGCCTATTATGGATAAGTCTGAATAGGCTTGTTTTCACCATTAGACAGTTTGTTGATAGAAAGCCCGAGCTTACACGTTTACTGACCCAAGGGATTTTTAACCTCCCACACCACATAAGATATAGTATGAGAGCAACCAGCCTTTGATGACGCTGTAAGTTATACAAAGTGGTGGAAATCTAAATTGGCAGAGTTGGGGGGCACATGGAATCGAACCACCGACCTTCAGATTAGGAGTCCGACCTCGAAAAAAGTCAGATACTCTAACCATTCTGCCACAGAGAACACCACTGAAAGAACTTAAAAAAAGTATAATCCGATGAGTGAGAGTTTTTGCCAGAGTTCGATATCAATATACTATTTTACTCATTATAATTTACCTTATTTTAGTCTGAAGGAACATTAATTTGTAACGAATTAAATTTGGAAATATTTTGAAGTTAAAACAATTATTATGAAATATTTAAAGTAAAAACATTATTTAATTTTACTGCAGACACCGCAATTCAAATGTAGGACCATATCATGAACAGCTCAATCTGCAAACCATGTTTACTTAGTGCACATGCATCTAAATTGGATTTATTTTAATCAAATCTCGGTCTTTTTGGTCTCGACAATTTTATGTTTTTAGCGGTTGATGCAACGTCAATGCATCCTTTTGAATTCCGATGTCATACCGATTCAGTTATCTTCAGGGTAAGCCCCCCACTGTAGCTTTGTGTGGCAGATAAGGGCTGACTGAGCTCCTGAGTGTCAACTGTGCTCGCTGTGGTGGAAGGGGAAATCGAATTCACACTGTAGTACTAGTAGTATGAATATGAGTAGTTGTAGACACGGCTTAAGTTAAAGCTGCATAGTCCGATGGTTTTAAGTTTCTATAATTTCTGCGAGATAAACATACTGAATTGATTGTTCTAACCTATCTTCGTAACTTTTTTTAAATGGGTAAGTTTTGAGGTATTTGAAGTACAAAAATGCCAAATTAGTTTTGGCAAGCACGCCAAACGGCTTCAGCAATAACAGGTTTTATTAAATTGCCTCGGTGTTCCATTCTATGTGGCAACAAATGCTTCATATGTCAATCGGTATTTAACTTTTAAGCTAGATATGTAGAATCAAATCTAGATATTTTAGGTTTTGAAAATTGTATGCTTCATCCAACTATGCTGCTTTAATACAAGACAATTCCCCGCATCTCTTACCCTGGCCCAACACACGCCTAACCCAGGCCTAACAAACGCCTAACACAGACACCCCGGCGTAGGGGCCAGGGAGTGTGTGTGTGGGGGGGGGGGGGGGGTCACGCGCTGGTCATTGTGATCCTATCTCGGGAGCGCGTTGCCATGGCAATGGTCAGCGAGGGTGATGGCGGGTGATGATCACCCCCTGGGGTAGGGGGTGTACTGGATGTAGAGGGCGCCACCTAAGCCCTGACGCGGGGCGCTGTATGATGGATCGGTGGTAGTCCTAGTAGTAGTGCACGTTTCACCCCCCCACACACCCACACACACACCGCCTGAACCCAGCAACGCGCAACCTGGTATCTACACTTTGAGTCGGCTACCTGTGATAGTGTATCAGGTGCAGGGGTCTTTATCTCAGCTACGCCACGTTTGTATTACTAATGGCCAGGACGAATTCAGAACCTTCAGAACTGGGATTGCCGCTGTTTAACCTAGGTCAGGACGTAAACTAGAACACAAGTTACCCCCCCCCCCCCTTCTCTGCCTGAACCCGGCTCTGCCCTCCCTCTATCCCCTTCTCACCTTCCCCCCCCTTCTCCCCCCTTCTCCCCCCTTCTCCCCCCTTCTCCCCCAACCTCCTTGCCCTCCCTCTACCCATTTCCCCCTTCTCCCCCCTTCTCCCCTTTCCTTCCACCCCCTTCCCCCCTTCTCCCACAACCTCCCTGCCCTCGCTCAACCCCCTCCATCTCCCCCACTCTCCCCTCCCCCCTTCTCCCCAACATCCGCCATTCCCTCTACTCCACCTGCCCGCCCCTCTACGCCCTTCCCCCCAACCTGCCTGCCTGCCCTTACCCCCTTCCCCCCTTCTCACCCTCCGCTCCCCCCTTCTCCCCCTTCTCCTCCCTCCCCCTTCTCCTCCCTGCCCTCCTCTCTACCCCCTCACCCCCTTCTCCCCCTTCTCCCCCTTCTCCCCCCTTTCCCCCTACTTTCCCTTCTCCCCATTTTACCCCCTGTCTACCCCTTTCTACCCCACCTCCCTCCCCCTTCTACCCCCCTTTCTGCCCCCCCCCTCCCCCCCCGCCCTTCTCCCCCCCTTCTCCCCCCCCCCAAGCTCTCTTCAATACTTATTTAATTTTACCCAACATGCATGTATCTTTGCCTAACTACCTTTTATTTTATTTTTTGTCTTTCCTTCCTTCTGTCTTTCCTTCATTCGTGCTTTCTCTCGCTTGCTCTCGCTTTATCTATCTTTTTCTCATCTTACAGGGTGTTTCATAATCCCAATAGGACACATATTGACATAAGTCAATGTTCATTCCAGTAATGTTTGGGTACTCACTGATAAATTCCCCAGCGCTATGAACCTTAGTGTGTGAACATACTTACTATTGTTATCTCGGTAACAGATCCCCTATTGTATAAGTACTTATAGCCCAAGCGACATGCACCACCAGAGAGCACCAAGCTGGGAGTTGTTGGAAACCACCTTTCCCACATCAATTCACCTTCCCAACATCAAAGAGGAGTGTCTTATCAAAGTAGGATAAATGCGCCGTAGAGGGGTGATGTAGGTCATATGCTCATCTTCCAGTCACTCACTGTCAGTCCAGTCAAGTGCAGCAGGTTAAACCAAAGTTAGTCTTTATGGTGCGGAAATCTCTTCCTGACTTTGATAAATCAGACATTAATAATAATAATAATAATCCTAGAGATACAATCACTGAAGTTAAACCAACATTAATGCTTTATGAAGCGAAAACCTGTTCCCGACTTTTTCTTTCTTGAATATTTATACTGCCTATCATGGATAAGTCTGAATAGTCTTGTTGTCACCATTAGGCAGTTGGTCGATATAAAGCCTGAGCTTACACTTTTAACTACGCAAGGGATTCTTAACCCCCCACACCACATAGACATGGTATGAGAGCAACTGACCTTCGATGATGCTGTAAGTTATAAACAGCGGTGGAAATCCAAATTGGCAGAGGTGATGGCATGGGAAATAAATCTGACACTAATAATAATAATCCTACAGATACAACAATCTCTCAGACTAAACCAACATTAAGTCTTTATGAAGAGAATACATGTTCCTGACTTTGATAAATCTAACAGTAATAATATTAATAAGAATAAGAATAATCTTAGAGATACAATCTCTCATGCTAAAGCTAGCATTCCTTACACGAGGTATGCGGCATGCGAATGCAAATGCGAAAGCCAATGTGAATGCGAATGCGGCAAAAAATGGAAATGCAAGTAAGTGTATGGGGGTGCTTCCATGCATCTGAATGCGAATGCGAATTCGGCAACTGAATCGGTCCCTGTAGCCATCGGTGAGGCATGAGAAGGCGAATGCTGCTGCATTTGCCATAGAGAACCGTGGTGAGAAACCTGACACTCTGTGTGGGTGTGGGTGTGGGTGTGGGTGTGGGTGAAAGGACCCAACCCGTTTGCATGCCGCATTCGCATTCGCATTCGCATTCACATGCTGCATACCGCGTGTAAGGAATGGTAGCTTAAAGCTGCATAGTCCGATGAAATATCAAATTTTCAAAACCAAATCCATTATCTAGATTTGATTTTACATATCTAACTTAGATACCGATGCACTTATTAAGCATTTGTTTCTGCGTAGAAGGCAATACTGAGTCAATTTAACAGAACCTGTTGCTGCAGAAGTCTATGGTGTCAGAGTTTTGACAAGCTTGCCAAAACTAATTTTCCATGTTTGCACTCAAAATATCTCAAAAGTTTACCACTTAATATAACAGTAACTTTGAACTAATGTAAAGTAGATACTAGTGATCGATCTAATATATTTATCTCAGAAAAAATACAGAAATTCAAAACCATCGGACTATGCAACTTTAAGCCAACATGAAGTCTTCATGAGGCGAATACCTGTATTACATTGATATATCTAACAATGACAAAAATAATAATAATCCTAGAGATACAAGTCTTATATGGTACAGGATACTGATCTAACAATGCATCTAATGCGTACAACATTGCAAATGATGCAGATCTAACTTAGTTGTTCAGGTGGGAGTGAATTCATATAGCGGATAAAAACCAAGAAAAACTAAATTGCAGGAGATACAAATTCTGCATGGTGTAAGATGTTGACACAACAACGCTATAGACTACATCACCATTCCAGCGGCGCGGTGCATTGTGGGATGTGTCAAAGCAAAACAAACCCGCAAGAAGCACACCACACATGCTAACATAACACACTGGGTGCAGTTATGAAATGTGCTAGTTTCAGCTCATCTCAGCTCTTCTTTGAAACATAGAACACTAACTAAAAAAATGCAGCGCACTGTCACAAGTCGGTACCCGTCCTAATAATGATATGACCTTAGATGTTGCCAGGATGTAAAACTGCAACAACCAACCAACATACAAATCACAAGAGAAGTGGTGTAAGATAAGTTTCCACAGGCGAAAACCAGGTCAACAGAATGCCCGTAGCCGACTGTGAGATGAGATAAAGCTAACAAGAAGACGAAGAATCCTGCCGATACTACTGCTAATACAGAAGTATCACGTGGTACAAGGTGCTGACGGCGCATGTGTAAGGCAAGGCAAGCCGTGTGTGCTTCTTTTATGGATCGGTGTTGATTCTCCCGGCTTCTTTCTGATCGTGAGAAAGGCTCACCATGAAATAACTCCTTCCTATCAACGCCGCCTATCGCCAAATCCCGATTCTGCAATCTGCCTCCCTCCCCGCTCCCCCTGCCCCATCCCCCCATCCTTCTCCTTCGCCCCCCCCCGCCCCCCCACACACACATCCTCGCTCTCCCTGCTCCTGCTGATACACAAACACCAACTCCCCCCCCCCCCCAGACAGACGCACCCACTCGCCCACCCCTACCCCTACCCCTACCCCTACCCCTACCACTACCACTACCACTACCCTACCCCTACTACCGCACCCCAACCCCTACCCCCTCCCCTGTCTCTACCCCCACCCCTACCCCTACCCCTACCCAACCCCTACCTCTGCCCCCCTGCCCTACCTCCACCACCCTACCCCTACCCCCTACCCCTATCCTACCCCTATCCCTACCGTACCCCGACCCCTATCCCTTCCCCTAACCCTATCTCTACTCTACCACCCCCACCCCCTACCCTAGACCCCTGCCCCTATCTCTACCCCTACCCCTCCCTACCCCTACCCCACCCCTGGACGCACACCACATCCATGATGAGCAATGATCGTGACCAACCAGATCAACGATCTCCACCCCCGCCCCCCGCCCCCCGCCTCCCGGCCCCAGCCCACCGCCCCCCTTCACCGAGGCCGCCATCGCGCGTCCACCCAATAAAACCTCGTGGCGGCGATAAGGCGCGAGACACTGCCCGTCGCTCCCAGCATCCCTCATTCCGGATATCAGCGGATGAATTGAATTAATGGCGGTCGGGGCGCCGGGATGCGTATGTGAGGGAAGGTGCTGGTGTGTCGCCATTATGTAGGCGGCAGTTATCCTGGGTTAATTCCACTAATCCATTTCAGATCAGAGCGCCATCTAGCTAGGCGTGGGGAGGGAGGGATGGGGAGGGGATCGGACTGGCTGATACATGTATACTTACTGCGTCTGGTTATTACTGCCGCTGTATTAGTGTATATTTAACATCATAGGGGGCCTGCATTAAGTGGATTTTGTACCGGTATCCATTGCACCGGATGCTACTGCACTGTTGTTAATGTGGAGGATATTACTGTATGGGAAGGCGATCTATACAAAATGAGGATAGGGGAATTTACTGTAGAGGAATTGTTTAGGAGGAGGGTGTAGTGGGGGGGGGGGGTTATTATATCGAAAGTTATTCTGGGTGGAAGTTACTTACTCTACCATCTATGTTGTTGCATAGAAAGCTATTCTCGGTGGAAGTTACTTATCTACCGTCTATGTTGTTGCATAGAAAGTTATTCTGGGTGGAAGTTACTTACTCTACCATCTATGTTGTTGCGTAGAAAGTTATTCTGGGTGGAAGTTATTTATCTACCATCTATGTTGGTGCATATAATTTATTCTGGGTGAAAGTTACTTACTCTACCATCTATGCTGTTGCATAGAAAGCAGTTGTAGAAGAAGTTACTCTGGAGTAAGGTACTGTATGGGAATGGAAGCCAATGTATACAAAATGAGGATATGGGAATTTACTGTGGAGGAATTGTTGTGTAGAATGATGGTGTACTCGGGGGAGAGGGAGTTATTGTATAGAAAGTTATTCTCGGGGATGTTACTTACTCAGTGTTGTTGCATAGAAAGTTGTCGTGTAAGAAGTTACTTTGGATTAAGGTATTGTATGGGAAGGGAAGGCAATGTATGCACAATGAGGATCTGGGAATTTACTGTGGAGGAATGGTTTAGGATATTCGTGTAGTGCGGGGCGGAGGGAGGAGTTACTAAATATTATATAGAAATTATTCTGCTGGAAGTTACTTACTCTATCATCTATGTTGTTGCATAGAAAGCTGTTGTAGAAGAAGTTACTGTGGAGTAAGGCTCTATGGGAAGCCAATGTATACAAAATGAGGATAGGGCAATTTACTGTGCAGGAATTGTTTAGGATGAGGGTGTAGTGGGGAGGGGGAGTTATTATATATAGAGAGAATTATCCTGGGGGAAGGTACTTACTCTATCATCTATGTTGTTGCATAGAAAGTTGTTGTAGAAGAAGTCATTCTGGAGGAAGGTATTCTAATGGAAAGAAACCAATGTATACAAAATGAGGATAGGGGCATTTATTGCAGAGGAATTATTTAGGATGACTGTGTAGGGAGGGGAGTTATTATATAGAAATGTATTCTAGGGGAAGTTATTTACTCTATGTTGTTTCATAGAAAGTTGTTGTAGAAGTTACTCTAGAGTGAGTTACTGTTTGAGAGAAGTCTTCAAGAAAGGGATAAGTTACTGTTACTGTTCGGGACAATTGTATAGGAAACTACTTTAGAAGGTAAGGCCGCATAGTTCGATATAGGCATTAAATATTCAAAACAAAAACACTAATCTAGATTTGATGCTACATATCCAATTTAGAGATTCATGCACCTTTTAAGCATGTGTTGCTGCATAGAAGGGGATACTGAACCTATATCATAGAATGTATTCCGACTGAAGCCTGGGAGGCAGAGTTTTGATGGTCTTGCAAAAACTATTTTGTCATATTTTCCTTCAAATATATTTCCACCATTAGCTGTTTAGAATAAAAGGTACTTCAAAGTAAAGTGACGTAGATCATAAAAATAAACCTAAGGGATTTATTTATCTAGAAAATAGCAGAAAATCTAAATCTTTGGGATATGCATCGTTAAGGTAAATGCATTTATTGTTGTGAAATTTATATACAAAGTTAATATAGGGAAGTTCTCAGAGTGGGTATTTCTGTAGGGCAGGGTATGATAGGAGATGTTACTGTTCAGAAAGTTATTCGTAGGTAAAGTTGTATGGAAAGTTAGTGTAAGATATATGGTACTGAACTTGACTGTTTATAAAGTTGCATAGAAAGTTATGGGAAATTACTGGAGTCGATGTTACCTCAGTAGGGAAACGTACTCTATGGGTTGTTATTTAAATTGTTGTTGTTTCACGTCGTAGCAACATCTAAGGTCATATCAAGATGAGTACCGACTTGTGACAGTGCGCACTCATGGCGACTATATAGGGCTGCCCCACTGGGAAACCAGGCCCCCAACGCCATGACCTGATATCTAACTCAGTCACATTATCGTGACACTGAGCCAACCAGTCATTGCCCTATCCTAATAATGCCGAGTGCCAGGCTAGGAAGCGACAAGTATCAATTTTTAAGTAATTGGTTTGACTCATTGGTTTGACATTGGTTTGATATTGGAATCGAACCCAAAACTAATGGGTTCGGTTCTCCCGATCTCCCCAAACAGGAGAGGGACCCTCTACTGTTATTTAGAAGAAGTGACTGAATGAACGAACTTGTTAATACTCCCCGCCCTTCACCACTCCACCCACACTTGACTGAGGTGGGTTTGACTGATGACACCAGTATCTCTAGATGATGAGGAGCCCTACATGTCATTTCACATTTCATGTTTGTGGCTGACACATACTTTCCAACCTCCAAGCACATTTCACACACACTGCACTGGTATCTACATCTCAGCCCAATGCAGGGGCATAGCTAGGCGTACGCGCGTACGCCAAAATGTCCACATCGTTTTGTCAACAACAACAAAAATTTAAAAATAATAAAGAGAGAGAGACAGAGAGAGAGGGGGGGGTTACTTAGATATGATTTCATATTCGGAAGGGTGTGATGCCATAAGCGGTCCCCTAAACCCCCTGCCGAAATTAGGAGTACACATCGTTAAAGGTCTAGGCCCCTGCAATGTAACACGCAGTTGCACCATCTTTCGTTGGCATAGTCGCATCATCACCCACCCTGCATCGGCACAGCAATTCTGTCAGCCACACTGCATCACCGCCGCAGTGTGACTATCCACACAGAATCAGCACAGCACTAGTGTCAGCCACAATTATATCAGTCACACTGCATCACCATGGCAAGGGTCTCAGGAGTATTGCATCGCACAGCAATGATATCCGTCACACTGCAATATAACAACAATGGTGTCGGGTATATTGCATCATCACAGCAATGATATCCATCACACTGCATGGCCATGGCAATGGTGTCAGACATATTGCATCGGCACAGCAATGATATCAGCAACACGGCATCACCACAGTAATGGTGTCAGGTATATTGCATCATCACAGCAATGATATCAACCATACTGCATCACCCCAACAATGGGGTCAGGTACATTGCATCAGCACAGCAATGATATCAGCCACACTGCATCACCACAACAATAGTGTGAAGCATATTGCATCAGCACAGCAATGATATCAGCCACACCACCACTGCATTGTGTCAGTCACACTGCATTACCACACTAGTGAAACAAACACTCACTGCAGTACTGATACCATCCACACTGCATCACAAGAGCAATGGTGTCAGCCACACCACATCCGCAGGACTATGCCACCAATCACGCTGCATCACCATGCCAATGGCATCTGCCACACTGCATCACCACCCACACCAGTATCATTGATCACCACAATAGTGGTAATACTGGTTTAACTACAGTTACGGTGGTGTGAATGCGATGTGACCGTTACATTTATGAAATATTCAATGCCGCCGAGAAGCGGGTGTATAATGGCAGGGCGGGCTGGCGGGGGGGGGGGGGGGGGGTGAGGGCGGGCGGTCGCCTTAATGGTGACGGGCGGGATTTACAAGATGCGGCGTTGTTTGCTTATTGATTAGCGAGACCCACATGATGATTGGATTCCATTAGGCGCCGCAATTACCCGATCAAAATGTGGGATCACGTCGGCTACGGTGCCACCTGAAATATTAATGCCCTCATCATCAACCCCCCCACACCCTCTACACTCTCCCCACCAACCTTTCCCATGTCCCGCCCCGCAGCCCCCTCTATTAAAAATTCTTTTTTTTTTAAATGCCCGGCCTCTAATTGGGTCCTCTACTCTGCGCCGGCAGTGCGGATGCAGATAACCACTGTATCGCTGGTGGCAAGGTGTTGGTTGGTTGGTTGGTTGTTTTACATCCGGGCAACATTTAAGGTCATATCAGGATGGGTACTGATTTGTAACAGTGCACACTCATGGTGATTCATACTTATAGTGCTGCCCCACTGGGAAATCATGCCGCTGGTACCATGATGCGATATCCCACTCAGTCACATTTTCCGCACACTATGCTAACCAGTCCTTGCCCTATGCTATTAATGCTGAGCGCCAGGCTAGGAAGCAACAAGTATCAATTTTTAAGTCATTGGTTTGACTCGCCCTGGAACCGAACTCCCGATTTCCAGCACGCGAGACCCGCGCTCTATTGATTCGGTCACCCCACCCGGTGGCTGGCAAGGTGTAGTGGGTAAGGAATGCCTGGGTAGAAGTGGGACATTTCCTTTCTTTTGTGCTGGATGAGTTGGACGTGTGTGTGTGTGTGGGTGGGTGGGGGCGGTGTATTGGGTGTGTACGTTGTGGAATTACTATTATACAGTCTTCTCAAGACAGTCAGCAGTACCTTTAAATTCATTTCCAGATCAGGTAGTATTATAGGAATATTTAAAAGCTATTCCTCGGTCATCTTTACAAAAAGAATGAACAGTGTGTAAAGAATACAGATGCATGCATTGGTATTTAGTGATGCCCTTTTAAAACCACATATCCTGCTAGGTATTGGGCGTCAGTACCCACTGGCACCAAATCATTTAACTTGATATGTGTAGATTGGATGACCTTATGCTAACAATTTTTAAATGTAAGTAACCTGTGAAGTGTGAGATCTCTTCACCAATGTTAAGTAGGCATATATTGAATGAGAACAGCTCATACACTTCTATCGATTGCGTGTCAGTGACACTCGGAACACATTTTGCATGGTTGTATAAATTTGTGGCTTTCATGCCAAGAATTTAAAAATGCAAATAACATGCAATTTCTCTTCACAGATGTAAAGCACGAATATATTGTTAAATTCCTGAGGACAGCTCACATCCCTCTATTTATTAGAGTGCCAGTCCACTCATAACATTCCAAGTCATGTTACTTGATTGTGTAGAATTTATGATTATTTAAATGTAAATATATTGTGAGATCTCTTCACACATGCAAATCATGAGTGCATTTTCAGAATATCTCAGGACAGTATCTGTATCACCTCGTGTAAGTGTTGATGCACGTATCTCTGAATGTAAGGATTAATATCTTTTTTAAGCTGTACCATTTGTTAGTTTATAAGGGGTGGGGATCCAACAGATTTATAGAATAAATTCTACTCTTTTGACACCTGAATATAGCCACCACTGTATAAAATCATATTCAATCAATCACTAATCCTTTATTGTTGCGAAACCCCCTCATTATATGTAATGCCAATTATCTCATATTTTGGCTGTCCATCATAATATCTGTAACATCTCCAGCTGTCATTCCGTTAATATTATACTCATGCCGTCCTTCTCTTACTCCCCCCCCCCCCTCACCCCCACCCCACTGCAGATTGCGGATAGTGGACCTCTCCTCTCACGACACTGGCTACTACACCTGCCAGGGCTTCAACCGCTTCGGGAAGCAGCGCACCACCGGCATCCTCTCCGTCAACCCGGGTAAGTTACATTAATTAGTTGGTTGGTGATGTATACTTTCTATGCCAATATCCACAGAATCATCTAACCACACCAGATACAACAAAACTGCTATGATTATATCTGGCCGACTATATTTCTCGGAGTCACATACTTTTCTCAAGAGGTTCTACTGCTTCCATAAACCATCTGCCCCCCCCCCCCCTCCTGCAACCCCCGACACACCGCACCCCGACACGTGCTACCCCGGAGCCTCGTTATCGGTTCCCGCTGATGCGTCGTGATAGACGCTCTCCCCAGTCCCCTCCCCCCTCCTCCCCCCTCACTGCACTCCCTCATCCCCACTTCCCCCCTACTTACCATACCCTCGGCATCCCCCTTCCCCTCCCCCATCCCATTCCCCCCTCTCCTCCTCTTCCTCCTCCTTCCTCTCCCAAACCCTCTGTCCCTCCACGACCCCCCCCCCTCCCCCTCTCTCCCCTGCCCGTTCCCTCTCTCCTCCCAGCTCCCCGTAGCTCGCGTTGCATCTCCGTATCTCCTCCCCATCTCTTCTCCAATTCTCCCTCCTCTCCCTCCACCCCCCTTCCTCCATCCCCCCCCTCCGTCCCCCTCTTCCCCCTCCTCCTCCTTCGTTACCAATCCCCTCCCCTCCCCCTTCCCCTCCCTTCCCCCTTTCCCTCCACTCCCCGTGCCCCTCCCCCTCCCACCTCATCCCCCCTTTTCCCCCTCCCCCCTCACTTCCCCCTCCCCTCACTTCCCCCATCCCCCCTCCCCCTCCCCTTCCCATACCCTCCCACCACACCTACTTCCCCGTCCCCATAACCTCCGCCTCCCCTCCACTGCCCCCTCCCCTACCATCCCTTCCACTCCCCTCCCTCTCTCAACATCCTGAGTGACTCACCTGCCTAGTAGTAGTAGACCTGCTCTCCAAGTCCCACTGCTGTTCATTTACCGGGGGGTCTCTGGCGTGCCTCGGGGCCCCGTCGCGGCAACGCTCAATTATGACGGGCTACAGTTAATGTGAGTCTCTTCCCGCAACCGCAAATGGACAGTAAATTGATAAAGTTGACCCCGAAGTGTGACCAAACACGTGACCAAGCACGTGACCAAACACGCCGGGCGGCGCGCGTTCCTCTGACCGCGACGCTGTGGGAAGTACACGACCATAAGGGGAATTCCTAGGACACTTCGGGGCGGGGCGGGCAGGGGTGGGGTGGGGCCGGGGGCGGGCAAGGGGGGGGGGTAGAAGGTGGAAGGAGGGATGGAGAGAGAGGGGGGATAATTGTTGAGGCTGTTCTCTCCTGCTGCGTGCCGCCACATTGTGTGGCGGGAAGGCGCTCTCAACTCGCCCTCCGTGTTATCAGCAGAATCCTCATTATTTGTAATGGCTGAAAAGGCGTGTGGGTGTGGTGTGGGGTGGGGGGGAGTAGAAGAGTTGGAGGGAGGGTGCTGCTAGGGGAATCAGCATTATTTTGTATTCCGGACCAGAGCGAATGCATTCAATGTGTTATGCCCTAAGTCACACCTACCCAGACGAGCCCCGGATTTTAAGCCGGACCACCCCCGGACCATTCCCCCAGACCACTCCCCCGGACCACCCCGGATAAAATCGCTATTTTTGGTCGGTTTTGCCGCGCTCTCACACCTACCCGGACGAGCCACGGTCCACAGCCACTGATTAGTCCCGGATCATCCTAGGATCGGCCCTGGATGACCCCCGGACGACCCCTGGTCATCCCGGAATATAAAATGACCCAGACTGCCCGGTACGAGACACGGACAACCACCGGACAACCCGGATGACTCACGGAGCACACACAGATGATGCCAGTTAACCCCAGATCCCCGGATCGCCCTGGATCACCCCGGATCACCCCGGATTTTTTAAACATTTTAAAACATCCAGGGCTGACCCCGGATGATGCCGGATCATCAAGGACCAGCCACAGATCATCAGCCACGGATGAGCCACGGATGACGCCGGATCGTCACGGACCACGCCATATCACGGATCGGGGCTCGTCCGGCCCCTGATCAGGGTAGGTGTGACCTAGGCTTAAGGGCTGAATAAGCAAGCGTAGGCCATGCCGACTGTAAGTGTAAGCAGGTGTTTATAATAGAAATTGTTGTATGAGCGAGAGAAGAATGTTGCACAAGGACAAGCATGCAGTGAAGGAGAGCGGAAAGAGAGAGAGATTGACAGAGAGACTGAGAAACAGATACCAAAATCTCGCTATCTATTCACACAGATAGCGAGAAATACATAGTCAAAGGAGGATAACATTAACAGTGACATTATTTTAGTTTACCTAGATCTGTTGGCATGTCAACACTCATGGCGACTTGTAATTGTTGCCCCACTTAGATCCAGTTTTGATGGAACAAGACTCGATATTAAAGCTGCCTAGTCCAATGAAATATCAAATTTTCAAAACAAAACCAATTATCTAGATTACATTCTACATATCTAACTTAGATACTAATGCACTTATTAAGCAGTTGTTTCTGCGTGGAAGGCAATACTGAGTCAATTTAACAGAACCTGTTAGTGTTACTGCAGAAGTCTATGGTGTCAGAGTTTTGGCAAGCCTGCCAAAACTAATTTTCCATGTTTGCAATCAAAATATCTCAAAAGTTCACCATTTAAAATAAAAGTTACTTTGAACTAATGTAAAGTAGATACTAGTAATCGATCTAATATATTTATCTCAGAAAAAATACAGAAATTCAAAACCATCAGACTATGCAACTTTAATCTGTTCACAATCCTAGGCCATCCTGACATTCTAGGTGTTGTTGTCAGTAGAGTTTATTCAGCGAATAGTGTAAATAAAGTACCATCTATTCTTAGTACCAATAATGGTCCACCACAGGTAAGATAGTGACTCGTGTCGATTATGATTATTGCAAAGCTGTGGTTAGACTCTGCCAGGGAGTGAACCCACAGCTATTTCGCCCCAAGAGAGACAGGCGGAAGAGAGATACTAAGAAGAAAGATAAAGAGGAGAAAGAGAGAAGAGAGTCAAAGAGAGGGAAGCGATACTGACATGCGAGCGATAAAATAAACAATGATAAAGGGAAGAGAGTCAATGAGAGAGGGATGAGCGAGAGGGGAAGACAGGTCCATAAAAAGAAGAGAGAGAGAGACACACAGAGAAAGAGAGATGGGAACAGATTTGGGAACCTGCTGATTCAGCGATAATGCTGTCACGTGACTATGAGCGCACCTAACTGGGTGCCCTTATTATGGCGGTGATGAGGAACTGCAGCAATCATAGTCTACCAGGAGCAGCAATTCCCCATCCCTGATGGGTTCCCTAGAGACCCCCCTATCGGAGCCCAAAGGTACTACTGGAGGTGCTGGGCCGGGACATTAAACCTGTGACAAACTGCTCCCCGGAGGAGCAGGTCCCCGAGTGGTTCAGTGAACAGGTGGTCACCAGGGGCTGAGTATGGAGTATGTTGCATTCTGCTGCATGACGGGAGGGTGGGAGGGGGTGGGAGGGGTTTGAAGTCTTATTTGAGCAAGGATAGTAGAGGGATAGATGGTTAAGTGACGTCACGAAAGCGTAATATTTGGCCATTTTGAAAGTGTGCTAATTGTCCATGTCATTCATATGCTGTAGTAATAGTATACCAGCATTGACAGATTGACATATTGACAGATTCTTTGCTTTTTAAAATTTTGTATTAAATTTGCATAGTCCAATGGGTTTTGAGTTTCTGTCATTTTCTGAGATAAACATATTAGGCTGATCATTATAATCTACCCTACTTTCATTTGAAGTAACTTTTCTTTTAAATGGCTAACTTTTGAGATATTTGAAGTGCATAACAAGCAAAATTAGTTTTGGCAAGCTTTCTGACACCATAGGTATCTACAGTAATAGCTTCTATTAAATTGCCTCAGTATTCACTTCTATCTGGTGACACACGTTTAACAAGTGCACCAGTATTTAAGTTAGATATGTAGAATCAAATTGAGATACTTGTTTTGGTTTTGAAAAGTTGATGCTTCATCGGACTACGCAGCTTTAAACAGACATGGTTTATGATGCCGTAGAAATGCAGCCAGATGTGACTATTGCAACCGTATTTTCTAATGTGTGATGTTCGGGAGAAGGAATGTAGGTCTAAGAAGAGCAGAAGGGATGGAGGGTCTAAACTGTACACATCATATTGCTAGCTACATATATGATGTTGGATGAGAAAAGAAGGTACTAAACTATTTTTTTTAAACGTGGGATTATATCAGGCTGCTTTCGTTTTGGGGTTGAAAGGGCTAAAGATAGCGTGACCTACTTTCCGACAAGTATTACTATTAGATTGCTTGACTACAGTTGTTTGACCTAGTATTAGATTGCAGCACAAAAATAATGTGACCTACTTTACTACTACTACTCCTAGTACTAGGTTGCTTGACTACAATTGTTTGACCTACTTTTCTACTAATACTAGTACAGTAGTAGTACTAGATTACTTGACTAAAAATAGCGTGGTCTACCTTATGCACGGCCAATTGCAACGCCAAGCAGTTCGCAACAGCTGAAGCCCTGTGATAAGAGAGCTCATGTGGCGATGCTTGACATTGTGCGTGACGTCACGGCGGAAGTCACCTGACGTCGCCGACACCCACGTGACCCTCATTCCCGCGTCCCGGCCCCGGTTGTATTAGCGCGCGCCGGGATAGCGGTGTCCGATAAGGCGGGAATTATTATTAGTCTGAGTCACACGGGGGCGACTTGCAGCTTCCCTTAACTGTCCCCCACCACTACTACACACACGCACAGACGCGCACACGCACACACACACCCACGGCTTGATCCAGCATCCCAACCCAGGTGGATCAGGATCACCCGGTAATAACAGCCAATCAGAAGCCAGGTTTGTCCAGGCACTGACAGGCACGAACGCCTCGTGAGCAACTCATTACCAAATGCTCGAAGCCAGCTCCCCTGTAGCTGTCTGGGGTCAGGCAGTGGGTGGGCTTGGTTACCCGACTGACTGCTTACTGTATCCAAGGCACCCGGCTGTCGCCTCATTTGGTCCCGGTGTGGCGGTTTCAGTTCTCAACCAGTTTCAGTTCTCGAACAGCATCGTCAGGCATTGTCAATGGTCGTGAGCAATCTTCATACAGAAAAAGTGAAATATCTCTCAAACCACACCACCTAGAAACAAATCACTTGGTGCACATATAGAAAACATGTTTACCAAAAAGATTATAGTAAATTGATATGGTTAGGGTTTTGGATTTCTATTAATTTTGAACAATGTTTTGCACTGCACATACCGGCAAACTCAAGGCATTGTCAATGGTCGTAAGAAATCTTCATACAGAAAAAGTGAAATATCTCTAAAACCACACGACCTAGAAACAAATCGCTTGGTACACATATAGTAAACATTTTTACCGAAAAAGATTATATTAAATTTATAAGGTTACTGATACTGATACTATAGTGACAGTGTGAGTTCAGTGATTTGCAGCGATCAGAGACTGTTTGAATCGGACTCGATGTTGACACATGCGCAGACGATGCTGTTCGATGTTGACGCATGCACAGAAGCAATATTGAGAACTGAAACTGGTTGAGAACTGAAACCGCGACACCGGACTAGTCTGACCGTGGTGATCATCAGTGCTCCACAGAGTGGCGACGCTCTCTATCCATCACCTCACACAGTAGCCGCACACAGTGGCGCCCTCTACCCATCATCTCACACACCAGCAGCATACCGTGGCACCCTCTACCCATCACGCCATACACCAGTCACACACAGTGGCACCCTCTACCCCATCACCTCACATGCCAGCCGCACACAGTGGCACCCTCTACCCATCACCTCACACACCAGTCACACACAGTGGCGCCCTCTACCCATCACCTCACACACCAGCCACACACAGTGGCGCCCTCTCCCCATCACCTCACACACCAGCCGCATACCATGGCACCCTCTACCCATCACCTCACACATCAGTCACACAGTGGCACCCTCTACCCATCACCTCACAGACCAGTCACACATAGTGGCGCCCTCTACCCATCACCTCACAGACCAGTCACACAGAGTGGCACCCTCTACCCATCACCTCACACCAGCCACACACAGTGGCGCCCTCTACCCATCACCTCACAGACCAGCCACACACAGTGGCACCCTCTACCCATCACCTCACACAGTAGCCACACACAGTGGCGCCCTCTATCCATCACTTCACACAATATCCACACACAGTGGTGCCCTCTACCCATCACCTCACACAGCAGCCCCACACAGTGGCCCCCCTTTACTCATCACCTCACACAGTAGCCGCACACAGTGGCGCCCTCTACCCATCACCTCACACACTATCCAGACACAGTGGCGCCCTATACCCATCACCTCACACATGCACAAGCACACCCACATATGCTTACGCACACCAGTTCCCACTCTTTCCATTCCCTTCCCTCTTGCCCCTGGCAGTGCGTGGTTTGAGCAGTTCCGAGCATTTGAAACCTGTTAACGTGTGTGTGTGTGTGTGTGTGTGGAGGCGGGCGGGGCGATGTGGGCGTACGGGGGGGGGGGGGTACGAGGGTGGTGAGGAGGAAAATCGACACCGGTCGTGTGGAGCAATTTTAAAAGAGGGTCAGCAGGAAATCTGGGGCAGACTGAGCGAATTCGATCTGACAAGCTCATGATGGATTTCGATCCCGGCCTGTCAGCCCTCTCCCCACCTCGCCCTCAGCTCCTCCACCTCACAGCTCCTCCACCCGCCAGTTTACATCCACACCTCTCCCACCATTTCCTTACTCTAGCCTCAGAGCAACATCTTGCATTGCTTGAGCATTGGGTGTGTGGCAGGCGATGGAGTAGAGGTCAAGGGTTAAAGGTCGGGGACGGGGGGGGGGGGCCAATTGGTGGCTTCATGATATCTAATTTACCCTAGTGAGAGGGGATATTCAATATATTCATATTTAGTTATTAAGTGTTGACGTTGCAAAGTCCGATGGTATTGAGTTTGAGTGGTCATTTTCTGAGGTAAATAGATAAGGTTGATCATCCTTACCTACCTTACTTTAGTTTGAAGTAGTGTTGATATAAAATGAGAAACTTGGATATATCTGAAGTGTATAAATGCCAAATTGATTTGTGCATACTTGTCAAAATTCTGACCCCATAGGCTTCAGCAGTAAAATAATTTGGATATATTTTAAGTGTCTAAATTCCTAATTGCTTTGTGCCTAATTGTCAGAACTCGGACCCCACAGGTTTCAGCAGTAACGGCTTCTATGAGATTAACTTAACACACCCTTCGATCTAGCAACACATAAGTAATAAGATAAGTGCATTGTATTGTGGTTGGACATGTAGGTTAAAATCTGAATAAGTGTATTGCTTTTGAAAAGTTTATGCTTTTATCGGACAATGCAAGTAATACTATAGGTTACCATAACTATGACTGAGTATTTGTGTGGGTGGTCGGTCCTGTTGGTATTGGGGGGGGGGGGGGGGTAGCGGTGAAGCGCGCTACCCTGGATGTGTGTGAGTGTGATTTGTGTCAGGGCATTCCCTTGGCCATTAATTCTGAAGTGTGAAAACAGCCGTCTACATAACTGCACATACAACCCAAGCCTCCCAAGCTGGTTGGCAGTACCCCCCCCCCCCTCTCCCCCAACTATTCTACCCGCATCCCGACCACTCAACTTCATTCTCACCTCAGTTGATATACGAGAACCCAGTTGGCTTGAATACTTGGCAAGCCAATCATTTGCATATCTGTATAGTAATCTGCAAGAACCTGGTCTCTGTAATATGAGTAGTGTGGCAATATAGGCACATGCCAACTTTCGTTAAAAGCAGTATGCGCCTCAAAGGAACAATGGCGGCGTTGTGTTCCACTTCTCCTGCTGTCAGGAGAAGATGAATGCTTTCTCTGGCTCCAGCCGATGGCTTGGTGTGAGGTCCAGATCTGCTTCAAACATCCGCCAAGTTAGTATTTGACAGTTACTGTCGTCACATGTCACACCTAGAAGTCTAGAGTCATTTGTACACTGCTGTTCCGTTCCCTCGTTGAGTCTACACCGCACTCATCGCTCGCTGTCATTGGTTGTGACACCAGTTACATTTGCGACATTTGTGACAGTTGTGACACCGGTGACGCGCCAACTGTTGCCGATGACAGTGCCACCCATTTTGGCATGTGTTGTGTGACAGCAGAAATTCACAACTGGTTAGTGCTTAGATCATTCATACTCCAATCGTTCTGTACTAGAACAAGGAGGGTGTGTCCGGGGTTTGCTCCGAAGGTCTTTGGTGTCTGTCTGTGTGTCTGTCTGTGTGTGTGTCTGTCTGTGCAAGGTTCACAGCCGCAATACTTATGCTCCAGGTTAGTGAGCATCTGCTCACATCAAGATGTGATGTGAGCAGATGTGAGCAGATGTGAGCAGATGTGAGATGGTGTATGTATGTTTGGCCCTACCACTTCTACTATTCACTATAGACCCTATTCTATGAAATCACATTGAACCCACAAACACATAGTTTCTGATTAGCAAACACACAGGTTTTTTTCTGCTATCCATTTGTCTCTGAATTAGGTTGCCGGGAAATTGTGCTAGGAACTATTGTACATTAAAGACAATATTACTTTGCGTATGTAGGTGTAGCAGCATTAACTTACTGATTAAGTGCTGCTGCTGCAGGTGTTTCCGCTTCAGCACATCGCCGTCTAGGACTATTATTACTCCTACGGTGAACACCGCGCGCGGTAGCCGAATCAGTAGAGCATGGGACTCACATGCGGAAGATCGGGAGTTTGGTTCCCGATCGAGTCAAAATTATCAAATTGAAACTTCTCGCTTCCTAGCATTAATAGGATAGGGTAAGGACTGGTTAGCTCAGTGTCAAGATAATGTGACAGTGGAATATCGGGTCATGGTGTCAGCAGCCAGATTTCCCAGTGGGACTGCAATATAAAACCGCCATGAGTGTGTACTGTCACAAGTCGGTATCTGTCCTGATATGACCTTAGATGTTGCCAGGATGTAAAACTCCAACAACCAACCAACATACACGGTGAACAACTCAATGACTGAAGGAGCGGCCCTTTGCGAGCCCTTTGCGAGCAGCTATTGACCTTACAGCGAACAAAATCCCAATGCTAAGCAGACAAACCCCTCATCCCCCATTCATCCCTTCTCCCCCCCCCCCCCTTCCACCGTAACCCTGCCCGCTCCCCAATCCGCCCCCGACGCTCGCTGTCACCATTGTGTAAACAAACCAATACACGAGGCGCTCCAACCAGGCCTGACTTGCTCATCATTGCTCCTTGAGGTCCTGTAGATACAACCTGCCTGCTCCCCTGGACACACCATTATACATAAAAGAACGGGAATCATTTGAGTTGAGATGGGCTGTGCACCGCATCCCCCCCTCTTCACTCCTACCCCACTCCCCACTCCCCACCCCGACACCATTCCCCCCTATCCCCTCCTCTCCTCCCCCTCCCCGTCCCCCTCCACCTCCGCCTCCACCTCCCCCCCCCCTCCCCATCCCTCTCCCCCTCCCCTCCCCCACCCCTCTGCCCCTAACCGCTCCTGTCCTGCCTCCCCCTCCCCCCTCCCCGCTCCCTGCTCCCCGCTCCCCGCTCCCCGCTCCCCCTGCTCCCTTCACCCCTTCCCCCACCGACGCCACGTCACCTGTTGGTGAAAAGAGGGAACAAATAAGCCGCCGTGAGGCATCGATCTGGATCGGGGCGAATCGGGAACGAGGAGCAGCTCGCGTTGAGGGAACCCACACATGTCTCTGATGAACAATTAACTAACTCCCCCCCACCCCCACCCCCACCCCCCACCCCCGCACCGCTATTCACTCGCCGTAGTAAACCGAACAGGCTTGCGCCCATTTGTTCTAGGCATAAACGCGACTGCAATGGCACCCATTGGCATGCCTGTCCCAGTCCCATTGTGCACCACTGTGTGCCCATTGTGTGGCGCCGTGAGCTAATGGCAGCCAGGTCATTGAGCAGCTCTGGAGAAGCTCCTCTGGTTACCCACAAGTCCCTTTCGCCCGCCCCCCGCCCCCCTCCCCACCCGTCATTGTGCCACGCGGCTTGTACGGGTACCCAGGCCGGAAGTACACTGGTACCCGGCGGACCTCTCTGAATGGCAAACTCCTCAATCGATACATCGTATAACTAACTATAAAGGCACAATGGGCGCCGACTCCTGAATTCCTACTTAATATTCCTGTCTCTTCTGTTGGTGTTATTTAGATGGGCCGATCCCACTTTATTAAGGTGGTTGTGGGGTTTAATGTGTGGTATATGTTCGGGGAGGGATGCGGGTACGATCCGCCTAAACATGACTACCTTGGGGGACCACTTCCGGTTCGGGTTTGTTTGGCCTGTCATCTGGGGGATTAGCTGTGGGTGCGGGGAGGTGGTGTGTATGTGGGGGTGGGTGGGCAGGGAGGAGGGTCAGAGGGAGGGTTACATGGCCACACACACACCCAACCTCCACCCCACACGCACCCACGCCCCCATCGCCCCCTCTACAGCAATCCCTCCATGGTCGCGCGATCTCTCTGGTTTCCGTCGACCTTTTAGCTTTTAAAGGATCACGGTTGGATACTCACCTTAGTTGTGAGGTTAAATGCTGATGTGTGCGTACAATACGCAGCCATTAAGGGACTACTCCTGAAATATTTAATAAGCGTATCGACTGTCGCTTTAGGAACCATGCGTGTTCTGTTCAGTCTGTATGCCCTCCTTTCCCAGACGTTCATGTATACATGTAATTATATAGTAAAACCTCCCTATACCGACCCCTCCACCATGTGTGTTCTGTTCAGTCTGTGTGCCCTCCTTTCCCAGACGTTCATGTATACATGTAATTATATAGTAAAACCTCCCTATACCGACCCCTCCACCATGTGTGTTCTGTTCAGTGTGTATGCCCTCCTTTCCCAGACGTTCATGTATGCATGTAATTATATAGTAAAACCTCCCTATACCTACCCCTCCACCATGCGTGTTCTGTTCAGTCTGTGTGCCCTCCTTTCCCAGACGTTCATGTATACATGTAATTATATAGTAAAACCTCCCTATACCGACCCCTCCACCATGCGTGTTCTGTTCAGTCTGTGTGCCCTCCTTTCCCAGACATTCATGTATACATGTAATTATATAGTAAAACCTCCCTATACCTACCCCTCCACCATGTGTGTTCTGTTCAGTGTGTATGCCCTCCTTTCCCAGACGTTCATGTATGCATGTAATCATACAGTAAAACCTCCCTATACCTACCCCTCCACTATGTGAGTTCTGTTCAGTCTGTATGCCCTCCTTTCTCAGACGTTCATGTATACATGTACTTATACAGTAAAACCTCCCTATACCGACCCCTCCACAGATCGACCACTCCCCTATATCGATCGTTTTATTTGGGTCCTAATAATACCATTGTAATGATACCATTGTAATAATAATACCATTGTAATGATATTATAAGTATATAACTCTAAACAGACCACGTCCCTTAACGGATCGCTTAAAAGTTAAAGTCGGTCCCACGGTCGGTCAATTTAGAGAGGTTTATTTTGTATGAATATATATATGTATAGGCTACATATGCTTGTCTATATTTATATGTGTATGTTTGTGTGTATGTGTATATTTACATGTATATATGTGTCAAATATATAATGTATATATGTATATATGTATATATGTATATAGGTGTAAATGTATATGTGTATATCTGTATATGTATATATGTGTAAACTCTTATGTATATATGTATATATGTGTATAGGTTTAAATGTGTATATGTGTGTATGCGTATAGTACGGTATACGCATATATGTGTCTCTGCATATATGCATGCATATATGCGTGTGCATATATGCATAGATGTATATTATGCATATATCCATATATACATATAGGCATAGATGTATCCATATATATATATATATGTGTGTATATATATAGACTAAAACCTCTCTATACCGACCCCTCCACAGATCCACCATGCCCCTATATCGATCGCTTTACTGGGTCTCAACAATACCATTGTAAGGATATTATAACTCTCTAAACCGACCCCTCCCTAAATAGACCACTTAAAGTCGGTCCCATGGTCGATCGATTTTGATAGTTATACTCATATGGGCGTAAAAATGTTTTATCGAAAAGATACAGCATCCCATTTACTAAGAATACTACCAGAAACTCTCTCTTCATGCAGCTAACATTATAACAATGCTGCTTCTACGTTTAAGTAGTTCGTTGTCTTGATGTTGTATTGAAGGCTCTTCTTGTTTTCTTCTTTTTGTTGCCGACAACAAAAACACAGTACATGGTTTATGTTACTGTTAGCTGTGTCACTGGGAGGTCGGCACGATGTTCAAGTGAGATGGAACACCTTGCTCGGTTGGTGGGTGGGGTGAGGTGTGTGGTTTTTTTTGTTGGGGGGGGGGGGAGGTTACAAAAAGAAAATTGCACCCACATCGCCTGATGCCTTTCGCCTAACTGGGACGACAAGTCAAGCCGACGCGGAAGTACTTGCCAGGACAACAAAGAGCGATGAAGGGCATCATAGTGAGCACACTGGGAATGGTGTGAGGGCCTTTGGACAACAGAACTGACCGCACCAGTGATGCTGTCTTTCAACTCCCCATTTGTTGACCAAGCAACTTGCTTTAAATTCTAAAGGTTACTTCCCAAGTGTTTTCTCCTAATTTTTTCTTCTTTCTTTTTTTAAAAGATTAATTTCGCCAGCTGTTTGTTTTTGGAGTAATTAAGATGTTTTATTGTCAGGATGGCATGACATTAAAGCTGCATAGTCCGATGAAGCATTACATTTTCAAAACCAAATAATTATTTAGATTTGATTCTATATATCTAACTTATGCTAGGTACACACCTACCGTATACGATTCGCGTACTAAAACTCGTGACCCGACCCGACCCGCTTAAAACTGAAAACGGGCCGATTCATTTTTCGAATCGCGAATCGCAATCGTAAGGAAGCAGTTTTAGCCCTAAAAAGTCGCGAATCGCAATCGGTAGGTGTGCTAGGGGAGTGCACACCTCACGACTTTTGGGCAGTTTTAGATCATATATGGTAGGTGGGTGGGGGAAAACGGTAGGTGTGTACCTAGCATTAGATACTGATGCACTTATTAAGCATTTGTTTCTGTGTAGAAGGCAATACTAAGTCAATTTATCAGAACCTTTTACTGCAGAAGTCTATGTTGTCAGAGTTTTGGCAAGCTTGCCAAAAATAATTTTCCATGTTTGGTTCAAAATATGTAAAAGGTTTACCATTTAAAATAAAAGTAACTTTGAACTAATGTAAAGTAGATACTAGTAATCGATCTAATATATTTATCTCAGAAAAAATACAGAAATCCAAAACCATCGGACTATGCAACTTTAAGCGGAAAAGAAAACAACCCAGACGGGATGGGCGAATGAGTTAGAGCGTCCGTCTCCCGTGTTGGTAGACCCTGGGATCGTCGGTTCAAATCCTGGTCGAGTCAAACCAATGACTTAAAAATTGATACTTGTCGCTTCCTAGCCTGGCGCTCGGCATTATTAGGATAGGACAAGGACTGGTTGGCTCAGTGTCAGTGACTGAGTGGGATATCAGGTCATGGTGCTGGTGGCCTGGTCTTCCAGTGGGGCAGCACTATAAAATCGCCATGAGTGCGCACAAGTCGGTACCCATCCTGATATGACCTTAGATGTCG
Source organism: Branchipolynoe longqiensis (assembly GCA_030323885.1). Taxonomy (NCBI): domain Eukaryota; kingdom Metazoa; phylum Annelida; class Polychaeta; order Phyllodocida; family Polynoidae; genus Branchipolynoe; species Branchipolynoe longqiensis. Next base: position 123,380,330 of record CM059187.1, read on the forward strand.
CTAGGGCGTAAACAAACAAAGTCATTCTCAAATTGATGTGAATAGTTGTAGTTCAGCTCAGTTTATTTAACTACAAACACGCAAAAAAGAAACTATATGGCTTCCTCAACGAGGGGTGATCTTCCAGCTTACCCATCAATGTTAAATTAAATTAAAGTTCGCCCTTATGCAAAAAGACATCGCTACAACAAAATTCTAATTGAAATCTTTACCTAGAATCATATTTGTTCCAAGCAGATGTGAACAAATTCTCCTGGAGCGGTTTATAAAAAAAAAAAAAAAACATTGCTACAACAAATCGACAATTGAAATCTTTACTTAGAATCAGATTTGATCTGAGCTGATGTAAAAAAAAAAAAAAAATTCTCCTGAAACAATTTATTACTCACTCACGAGGTAATATGTGTATCAAAGACCCTATAATACTAAGACGTACTGTGTAATCAAAATGATCAAACCCACCACTTGGTGTGCTGGCTGTTCTCTTGGTTAAACAGTTGCTATATTATATGTATAAATGTGTATATGAATGTGAAAGATGTGTGATGTGGTGATGATGATGATGAGGCAGATGATGTTGTGTATTTGTTCATACCAATTTCATATTGATGTGTATTCATACTTACCTATCTCATGTATAATATAATTGTATGTGTTTACATGTGAAACACCAACCAGCAGCCGGGCTGATCAAACCCACCACAAGGTGGCACTGCAAAATGTACATTACCATGGGAGAGATAGGGAGTGAGACTTCTTAGTATTATAGGGTCTTTGGTTATATAAAGCGGCCTTGTTTGGGTTAGATTTGCGTTATCGATGTTGGCCGGTTCCCCACGGTTCCCCACGGTGCCCCGGTTGATCGACTGAGGTGTCTTATTGCAAGTAGAGCGTCACTGGATCGATTGGAATACGGTATCAGCTGTTGGGACGTGATTAGATAAGCGCGAGCCGCTCGAGCGGTATAATGAGAGCTGCTCCGGAGTGGGGGGGTTGGGGGGGTTGGTGTAGTTACGCAAATGCCCGCCGAGGGCGCTGTTGAGCCTAAGTGACAGCCGATAGGTGGAAGCAGGTACCTGCATCTTAATTACATTGGTTCTTGCAGCTGCCAGACGAGGAACCATTAGGCCCTACTGGTTGTTTTTTTGCATTTGATTTAGACAGAATATGTTTAAGTTTGTTTACAGAATCTGCCTATGGTTAATAGTGTATAGGCAGATCGAATGGCTGAATAAGTCGGGATGAGGGCGCATTTCCCAGGGTAGGTCTTAGGATCTGAACCCAAGTTTCAAACCTTGAACTGACTGAAGAAAACCAATAACTTAACAATGTATACTGGTCTTGTCTTCAGTATTACTAGAAAGAGGATATGGCAAGCAGTGGTGGAATGAGGGAGCTAATCTTTTTCTGTAGTTGAAATTTTCCCCAACAGCGAATATTAGAACAGCAACACAATTACAAGTTATATATATACAGTAAAACCTTTCTATACCGACCCCCTCCACAGATCTACCACTCCCCTGATTCCGTCGCTTTATTTGGGTCCCAAAAATACTATTATGAGGATATTCTAACTCTCTAACCGACCACCTCCCTAAATGGAGCACGTAAAGTCGGTCCCAATGTGGGTCGATTCAGAGCGGTTTTACTGTATACATATTTATGCATATATATATATACAAATATATACATATATGGGTTATTCTCCAAAACTGGGCACCACATATTTGGTCTCCACGTTACGATGCTGATAATTAAGTCTTTGTTTTGTCAATAGCAAGTCAAATAATTATTGTAGCCTTTGTCTACTAGGTATGTTAGCAGTTATACATGTACTGAATTTATCCCACATAGGATATCAAAATTATAATTGTATGATTTTGCGCTAGAGTGAAAATATGAAAATTTACACATTGATACATGTAGCCAAACATGTTTTCAACTTTTTTTTCAACTTTTTTCTTGTAAGTCATAACCTTGTCTGCTTAACAGTAATCAATAAAATCTTGTTTGACTATGTTGTATATGTTAAAATGAGGTTCTGGATGTGATATTAATGTATTGCTCAATTTGTATAAGATCTACTTCAAAAAGTGAAATTCATTTTTTTCAACTCTGACATATGCACACCATCCAAACCTTCATAGGACATTGGATTAGGCTATTATTTGCAAGGATTTTTGCTATTATTTGGAAGCTTATCACTTTTGGTTTCCATGTCACACTTTCGTGCCCAGTTTTAAAGAATGACCCATATACACATATATACACATATATATATATACAAATATACATATAATAATATATATATATTTACATATATATACATATATTATATACATATACACATATACACATATACATATATGTACATATACATACATTATTACATATATACATATATATACATATATATATATACTTATATATACATATATACATATATACACATGTATGTATACATATATATATACATATATATACATATATAAATATATATATTCTTTGCCCCAATTATGTTGCATCGTCGTAAATGGAATGTATATGTCAAATAAAACTTTCAATCGGAAAAATTCGGTTGAAAAAGCTAGTTCAGTGTTGATAAGCAAATAACTTTACCTAAAAAAATAAAAGGTAAATAAAGTTGCTGGCCATAGCCAATGTTTACGTGTACTAGAGGGGGCCTTCTTTCCTCGTCTACTTCCAAGAAAGCGCCCCCCCCCCCCCCCACACACACACACTGCTCCCCAAACCAAACACCTGGTACCGGCGCGGTGCAACCATCTGTCACCCCCCCCCCACAAGTATTGATTTATTATCGGAATATACATAATGCAGGTCTTCCCCTTTTCCTTTAGAAGGCGGGGTGGGGTGTGTGTGGGGGGGGGGGGGTAAAATGTGAGCATGGCAGGGCGCCTCAGGGGAAATGTCGATCCGTGAAATATGCATGCCTGTGCTGCCGATTTCAATCAGAAGTATGCACAACTTGATGAGGTTTCAGCTAGAGGTAATTAGGTCTGAACGTCTGTCTTTAACACATTTGTTTGAATTATTAAATAGTGTCATTTCCAACCGGAAGTTGCTTATATTGCTGATATGACAATCTCAATCAGTGATGTGTACTGTACGTAGCATATGGCACAGATAATAATATTATCAGGGAAGCTACTTAACAGGGGTGGTCAAATGACACTTTAACCAAGTGCTATGTCCTATATAGTATAAAGAATATTCCAAAAACTCAATGTATGTGGTCCACTGACACTCTAACTCAATGCTATGTACTGTTTAGTATAGACAATATTCCAAACCCGTAGAATGGGTGTCCCACTGAAATGCTAAAACAGATGTACTGTATATAGTATAGAGAACAGTTCAGGTGTGGGTGCTGCAACCAGACTCTAAATCAGTGATATGTATTATATAGTATAAAGAACATTCCAAACATTCAGGGTTGGTGGGCACCTGATACTCTAAAACAGATGTACTGTTTAGCATAGAGAATATTCCAAACATGATTTAGTGTGGGTGGTCCAGTGGCGCTCTACATATGTAGGAATATTCCAGGCAATTAATGTGGGTGGTCTCCTGAGACACTAAAATAGATGTACTATATACTATAGAGAATATTCCAATCACTCAGTGTGTCGTCCAATAATAGTATATGTCAGTGCTATGTACTATATAGAGAAGAGTCCAATCACTCAGTGTGTGGTCCAATGATACTTGATAGTGTTCTACATCAGTGATATGTAGTATATATTATATAGAATATTCGAAACCCATTGATCATTGACGCAGTATAGTCTCGCCACTTTCATTTCCTTTCACACTTCCTTCTATGTTAAAATCATTAATAGTAATAATAGTCACATCGATCTCAGTCCACAAATAATCACCATCTGTTTTAACTGACGGCTACATTTTCCAGCAAACAATAAATAAATAAATAAATATCGTCAAAATAAATTCACCATCAATCAATCAACCAATCAATCAATCATGAACCGTCCTTGTGTTCATGCTGAGAATTGCTGATTCAATAGTTGCGTCACGTTCACCTACAGAAATCGTGTGTGGTCCTCGAGGGTGGCTCTTATTCTTAACACACTACAATGATTGTCTACGCTACCCTTTTTAACTTCCTATCTGTCTTTTAACAAATATTTGATTGTATGATTTTAGACTTTGTCTAAAAGTGATGGTTAAATGAAAATGGACAAAATACAAGTTAAACACTCTTCGCCGTGAATGTGGAGTTTGCTGCTGATATGGCGTGAAGCAACCACACATCAATCAATCAGTATGCGCTAACACTATGTGGTGTTCTTTTGTTACAGGTGCTAACCCCAACAGTGGCCGTGATGGCGGTGACGGGGACGACGGAGACGGGGACGGGGACGGGGTGCTGGACGGACCCGACACCGGCGTCGACCCCTACTACACCAACTACGACCGGCTCCCCAACATCCACAATATCGACGGGTAAGGGACTTTATGTTACACACTATCACATTACTATTAGCAATATTTTTTTTTAAAAACAGCAACAGAGCAAGCAACCAACAACAGAGCAATGAGGCTCAACAACATTCACAACATCGATGGGTAACAGGGCTTGATGTTCTACACGTTAATAGGAAGTATTAGAAATCTTACGAAACGCAGCAACAGACGAAGTAACCAACAACAAAGCAATGAGGCTCAACAATATTCACAACATTGACAGGTAATGGGGCTTGACGTTCTACACTTTAATAGGAAGTATTAGCAATATTAAGAAACCCAGCAACAGACTAAGTAACCAACAACAAAGCAATGAGGCTCCACAACATTCACAACAAACCAGCAACATGACAACAAAACAAAAACGATCAAACTGCATAAAAGAACAGAGCAACAACAAAGCAACAACCAAATAACTACAGTAAAACCTCTCTAAATCCACTGACCTTGGGACCGACTTTAAGTGGTCCATTTAGAGAGGTGGTCGGTTTAAGGAGTTAGAATATGGTTATAAAGGTATTGTTGGGACCCAAATAAATCGATCGATATATGGGAGTGCTAGATTTGTGGAGGTGGTCGGTTAGGGAGGTTTTACTTTACATGGTCACAAAACAACTAGAAATAGAAATAGCACTACTAGTACTACAGAAATCAACATTAATATTACCAAACAAGTACACAGCAAATAACAGAATAACTGGAAAACAACTCCAGCACAACTCCAGCACAACTCCTGCAGAATTACAGCATAACAGCAATACAACAATGAGTAAACAATGACAAGGCAATTCTCAAAAGCACCAGCAACTGTAGTTTAATATAGAGCAAATGAATCCAATCAGGACCTTCCCGACCACAATCGGGAGGCAAGAGTCCACAACGATCCTGACGGCTTGGTCTTCTAGTGTCGTCCTGGCCCCATGAAGGGGTTGTTGTTGTAAACTGTTGTGTAATGGATAGCGCCAAGTGAGTGTCTGAAATGCGACCTTTGTATGAGACACACCATTGTTCATTATGCATTCAGTCGGGACTGGTCTCAGATGGGCTGCGCAACGATATTCAGACGGCCATCATTCTTCTCTGAGAAATGGCCTTCAGAGACATCAATCAATGTTTTCCCATTTTCCAATACGGACTTCCCTTACTTTTCTTGAAGAATGTAACATGGCGATACTAATACTGTAATAGGCAGATGTACAGCAAATAGAACTCGATCTAGGAAAGCCTTATTGTTATTGTACTATAATTTAAGGATCTGCTTATAGTTGATTACAACATGTTTTCTTGACATGAACAGTCACTCTCTCTCTCCAGGATGCCAGCCTCTGGTGTCAATTTGTACCTGAAGTCGGTTCCTGAAGAGGAAGAGAAATTCTGGTCTCATTTTATGGATCTTTTGTTATATTTAGGGTAGTCTTTTGTAATGTTCCTTTAGGAGCAATTTAGGGGTGAAGCAGCTCCAGCTTTTAGATACCAAATAACCTGCAGCCTGGAGGGTATGTGTGCAACAACAGTGGGGAGGGAGAGGGGGAGTGGGAGGGGGTGGGGGAGGCGTCTTGCCCTAACAAAGAGATTCTTCCTCCAAGTAGCAGAATTATGGGAGGTCACACGTGTGTTACCAGGGTCCTGATTTCTCCTCTTCCTCCTCATTCTCTTTCATCCTCCTCATCCTCCTCATCCTCCTCATCCTCCTCATCCTCCTCGTCCTCCTCGTCCTCCTCATCCTCCTCATCCTCCTCACGCTCCTCACCCTCCTCATCCTCAGCCTCCTCAGGCTCCTCAGACAAGGTTAGAGAGGCGCCAGGAAATGGTGACATATAGTGGCGGCCTTGTGGGAGGGATCCCGCCGTTTGAGAGTTTAGCCAGGGGACTTTTTGTTTTAGAGGTGCCGTTCACAATCACACCCACTGTGTCATGGAGTTCCACTTTTGAAACATTATTGATGTATATGCTTTTACATTCTGTGTCAAATGTGATGGTTGAATAATTTTATGACAGAATGCTTCTCGCCATGAATAGGGCTTTTGCTGCCGACACAGCATTCAGCAACCACCGATCAATCAACCAATCAATAAATCAATCAATCATGGAGTTCCACTGTCTTCTCTCTTCCACCTCGCCTACAACACATCGTAAGGTAATATGGTTGGTTGTTGGAGTTTACGTCCTGGCAAGATCAAAGGTCCTATCAGGACGGGGATAATGTAACATGTTCTACAAACTAGGCCATTTATTATCCGATTTGCAGTTAAGAGTTCATGCGAACTATGTGAAGAGCATTGACCAAGGCAAAGCCGAGGACGATTCACATTCTTAATAACCATGCGCTACGTTGATAGAATGTGATTTCTGTTTGGCTGATGGACGATATGACGGAAGTATAGTTGGAGAACGGAAGTGATAGGCAAGGAACTGTAGCTGTGACAGGAGAATAGCTGGAGAACCAGAGGTGATAGGGGGGGGGGGGGGGGGGGGGGGGGGGGGGGGGGGGGAATTGTGGCTTTGCCATTTGTAGAGTCGGAGAACCGGACCTAATGCAAACGGGAACTGTGGCACTGGCTGGTTTGTGAAAGAACCAGAAGTTATAGAGAAGGAACCATGGCGACGCCAAGAATATAAAAGCAGAACCGGAAGTGATAGGGAGGAAACTATGGCGGTGTTCGAAATAGAGTGGGAGAACCGGAAGTGATAGGGAATGCCTGTTTTATAGCGGCATTCAAAGTATAGCAGGAGAACCGAAAGTGTTAGGGAAGGAACTATGGCGACGTCAGAAGTGTATCAGGAGAACCGGAAGTAGAGCGGTCGACCCAAAGCGCCCCTGCTGGCAATGTCGATGAAATCAATTAGAGCAGTGCTACGGGGGGAGGCGTGATGTATGCTGCTCAGACGTGGTGGACGGAAGTAGTCCGGTGGAGATTGGTACATGGGGAGCGCTGGGTAGTGGTGCATGGAGAGAGCTGGACATTGGTACATTGGGAGCACTGTAGATTGGTATATGGGGAGTACTGGATATTGGAGTATGTGGAGTGCTGGAGATTGGTGCATGGAGAGCACTGGTGATTGGTACATGGGGAGCGCTGGAGATTGGTGCATGGGGAGCACTGGGTGCATTGGGAGCACTGGAGTTTGATACATGAGGAGTGCTGGATATTGGTACATTGGAAGCGCTGGAAATTGGTGAATATTGGTATATGCGGAGTACTGGATATTGGAGTATGTGGAGTGCTGGAGATTGGTGCATGGGGTGCGCTGGAGATTGGTACATGGGGAGCGCTGTGGAGTGTGAATGTGCTATGGTGGGCAGCGGAGGAGTAGGTTTCAGTGTGGGTTGGACCAAGAGCTATGGGGAAGTGGGTGCTTGTGTGTGTGGAGGGGGGTGTTGATGGAGGGAGGGGGGGAAATATTGGTGTTGTGAAAATGTAAGTGGCTGTTGAGTTTGGCGATGCGAGCGCGGGTGGAGGAGGGGTGGGGTGGGGCCGGGGGGAAAGGAGAGGTGGGATGGGTCGGGGAAGGGGTTGGGGGCTATGGAAGGGCGGGGGGGGGGGGGTATTAGCCGGCGGGTTGTGCTCGTCTTAACCGGATTGATACAAATGGCCGGCAGTGCCGACTTTTCGCCAACTCTTATCCTGGTCGCCAGAGGGCCGGCTGGTATGCCGAGAGGAGACATCAGTGGGCCGGTAGCCCGCCCAGCCGCAATCAGACCAGCCGAGCACACGGCCCCTCGCCAATCCGGGTTAATACAAAGATCCGACTAGCAACCGGAAGTGCACGCGCTCCCCTCGTTGGGCGGGCGCAGGCGCAGGCGCGCGCGGCATGCCGGGAATAGGAATCAGCTTCAGTGTTCAGGCGGAGTTTGTATGGTTGGTTGGTTGATGGAGTTTTACGTCCTGGCAACATCTAAGGTTGGAGTTGGCATGGTGAGTGTGGCGGTGGTGGTGCTGAGGGTAGGTAGTGTTGGTTGTTGTGGTAGGTGATGGTGTTTGTGGTGGGTGGTGGTGATGGTGGTGGTGGGTGCTTGTGGTTGTAGTTGTGGTAGCGTGATGGTGGTGGTGCTGATAATTAATTGGTGGTTGTGGTGGATGGTGGTTGTTGTGGTGGGTGAGGGTGGTATGGTGATGGTGGTAGATTTGGCGACTGGTGGGTGGTGGTGGTGGTGGTGACGGGTATTGGTGGTGAGGGTGTAGGGTAGTGTGGTGATGGTGGTGTTGTGTTGTGTGGTGGTGGTGGTGGCAAATGGTGACGGTGGTGGTGACGGTGCTATGTGGTAGTGGTTCTGCTTCTGTGGTTGTGACAGGGGTGGGTGGTGATGGTGATGAGTTGTGTGTTGGTGGTGCTGGGAGGTGTATGGCGTGAGATGGTGACCGTGCCGATCGGCGGGTGTGCGGTGTGGTGATGATGGGTTGTGTGGTGGTAGTGGTTGGTAATGGTGGTGGGTTGTATGGTAGTGCTTTGTGGTGTGGTGCTGGGTTGTATGGTGATGGTGGCGATGTTGTGGTGCTGGCTGGTGGTGATCGGTGTTACCGGTGCATGCGGCCACAGTTTCCGGGCGGTGGCAATGAAATGACCGGGTAGAGAATGAGTATTTGTCTGCGCAGATTTCATCGGGACGTCACTGCTTAGCAACCGGGGGTGGGACGCTGGGAGTCGGGTCGGAGGGCATTGTGCGGCGCCCCTTCACACAGGGTCGCTCCTTGTGGAGACGCCGACATAAAGCCCGCCCACACAAGGGTGCGCCCCGTCATGTGGGGCAGGGTGATGGGCGGGAAATCTAATAATAAGGTCACCCGGGCGCCTTATTGGTTGTGATTTGGGGGTCGTTAATTGTCCCGTAGTGACGGTTACCAAGGAGAGTGGTTCACATTCCTTTTGCCGCTTGTACTACAACGAGAGACTGTTCTACTATGCTGAAGGGCGTGGTGTGCGTTCATTTGTCGCAGGCAGATCACATGATCAGATGAATACCAATTACCATGGCGCAAATAATGTTTCGGGCGTCGGTAGCTTATGGAGAGAAGTGTATACTTCCCATGACCGATCATGATACACCTTTTTTTTTTGTGTTAACAAAAAAGAGTTTATCACTGGTGTGGTATCCAGCGCCTGTGCAGGATGTGAACCCGTAATTGTGTAGAGTGTTAATTTGCCGATTAATTATAATTACTTGTGTGGATACCACTGCTCAGGCTCTGGACCCCCCCCCCCCCCGCACTCCACCTCTTCCACCCCATCCATTTCGCTATCCCGTAGCCACACTCTACACCCCACCACCATCATCATCATCATCGTCACCGTCATCATCGGTGGTTATCATCAATCCCTTAACCGCGATGATCGCTGGGGCACCACCTGGTGACTTTGCAACCAGTTCTCAGTTTTCTCTATTTTCCACTATTCTCCACTGCCCTGTCAATAAACCTATTCCATAAAGCATGCTGCATGCACACAGAACATGAGCTATTCCAATACTGTCAGGGGGGCAGCGCTTTGGTGGTGGGAATCGTCTATTCTGGCTTGTGAAATGGTGACAAGATATGAACAAGGTGGATGTGACGAGATGTGACGAGATGTCGAAAGATGTATCTAGATGTGGAAAGCTGTGGAAAGCTGTGGAAAGTTGTGACAAGATGTGACATGATGTGGACAAATGTGAGAAGATGTGAGACGATGTGACAAGCTGTGAGAAGATCTGACAAGATCTGACAAGATCTGACAAGATCTGACAAGATCTGACAAAATGTCGCAAACTGAGGCAAGATGTGGAAAGGTGTGGCAAGTTGTGACAAAACGTGGTAAGATGTGGCAAGATTTGGCAAGGTGTACGCTCATACTAGTCATAGATGTATCCTGTAATTCATTATGTGCGTCGTTGGAGGTGTGGAGTGGGATGTGTGTTAGGGGTGGGGGTGGGGGTGGGGGGGGGGAGACCCCACACACGTTTTTGGACAACAATGGTTGGCATGGCGATGCCACACATCGGAGTGGGGAATGTGAAGTGGGGGTGACGCGGGAGGGGCGCACAAAGCTGGGGTCGGCGCCCCCTCTCCGGTGGGCCGGAGTCGGGGACGGGCACACCGGGCCGAGCCGGGCCGTGCAGAGCGGGCCGGGCACACAAGGGCCGGCCGGGCACACAAGGGCGGCCGGGCACACAAGGGCCGGCCGGGCACACAATGGCCGGGCACACAATGGCCGGGCACACAATGGCCGGGCACACAATGGCCGGGCACACAAGGGCCGGGCACACAAGGGCCGGGCACACAAGGGCCGGGCACACAAGGGCCGGGCACACAAGGGGCGGGCACACAAGGGTGGGGCACACAAGGGCGGGGCACACAAGGGCCGCGCACACAAGGGCGGGGCACACAAGGGCGGGGCACACAAGGGCGGGGCACACAAGGGCGGGGCACACAAGGGCCGGGCACATAAGGGCCGGGCACACAAGGGCCGGGCACACAAGGGCCGGGCACACAAGGGCCGGGCATGCCAGACCGGGCATGCCGGATAGAGCCGGGCCGGGTACACCGGGCCGGGTCGGGGCCGGGCACACCGGGCTGGGTCGGGCCCTGTCGGCTGCAGGTGGAGGTGGACGCTGGGTAAATAGGCGCTATGAACTCTGGTACTTCCGGGTGTGACTATATGATTATGAACCTACTTCAGTGACCTACTCATAGATGGCGCCACCCCTCACCCACAAGCTTGTCCTCCCACCTCGCCACGCAGCCCCCCCCCCCCCACCAACACACACATGTATACGTACATTCACTCATTACCAGTCAATCTACGTCAGACCCATTTAAGGTTGAAAGTAAGCATATGTGGTTTGCAACCGATAAGTAATTATGATTGCTGCCAATTTAGAAAGATTATAAAAACCAACATTTGATGACATTATAATGACAGGTAAATGTATACTTACCCGTGTATTGATAGGTTCATTTTTCAAAGAGCATATATGTACATTTATCGTTGAAGTTACTGGGATATATTGCTGTACAACATTCTTACACGACTAGAAATAGGCGGGGTGATCGGATGGGATCGCTTCCGGGTGCTAAGGCAAGGGTTGGCCGCCTCAGTGGTAGGATAATATGGCTCAGTGGGATATTGGCTCATATTCCCGGCAACACAGTCTTGCAGTTGGTGAGGCACTGTTACATCGCCATGAGGCGCGCATTGTCACAAATCGTTACCTGTGCGGATATGACCTGATCTGGTGGTATGACGTAAAACCCCAATAAGCCAATCCAAAGTGATTTACCAACCTCACACAAACCCCTGTGGAGAGTGAGTGTGAACAAGGGCCCATACCACATGGTAACAAGTCAATTAGTATAATTAAGGCAACGTCGGCCACAAGAGAAACTGCATTGCTTTGTCCTGTACACGGTGCTAAACGCATAACGCCCAACACTCAGAAAGGGAGTGCGGAGGGGTAGCCCCCTTTTACCAATTTCACCTTGAGAAACTTAATTTACCCCATCTCCTAATTATATTCCATCGAACCGCGCGCTCTGTTGGCTTGGCTCAGAGTCAGGATGTTGGCAACGGTATTGAAGTCATCAACTTGTGATTGATCTAAATATATACACGCTTATATATATATATATATATATATATATATATATATATATATATATATATATATCTATGCATATATATATAATATATATATATATATACATACATTTACATATATATATATATAATATATATATATATATGTAAATAAATATATATACACAGTATAACCCTGATCAACCAAGCTCAGTTAAACCAAATGATTGGTTAATCCAAACTTTTTTCAGTGGCCCGGCAAAATACTACCATTTATCATATAAAAAAGTTGGTTAAACCAAAGTTGGTTAATCCTATATTATTGGTTAATACAAACAAAATTATCGGACCTCAGACTACTTCCGGTACGGTTAAACCAAACGTTCATGTGGTTATAAGGTCATCTGAGACCCCGCCAACTTTTTTATATAATAAGTGGTAGTATTTTGAAGGGACCCTAGAAATTTGTTTGGATTAACCGATCACTTGGTTTAACTGAGCTTGGTTTAACGGGGTTATACTGTATGTACATACAAAACAATAATCAAAGTGTCCACATACATTGTATATTACATGTGCAATACACACTTACTCAAAGTCAAAGTCAAAGCCAAAGCTTGGTTAAAACAATGATCGGTTAATCCAAACAAATTTCTAGGGTCCATTCAAGTTTGGTTTAGCGGGGTTATACTGTATATATATATATGTATATATATATATATATATATGTGTATATATATGTATATACATATATATACATACGTATATATATATATAAGCCTGTATGTTGAGTGTGTACACAATCTGAATTTGATTACCTAAATAGTAAATATAGTTGGCGACCTTCAGAGCGATAAACCCAACAGAGTGTTGGATGGTTGTTGGAGTTGTACATCCTGGCAAGATTTAAGGTTATATCAGGACGGGGACCAATTTGCGACAGTGCGCATTCATGGTGACTTTATTGTGCTTCAGGCCCGCAGCACCACGACCTGATCTCCGACCCAGTCACGTTATCGTGACACTGAGGCAACCACTTGAACCAGTTCTATAGAGAGCAGGGAGTGAGTTCATTAAAAGATGGGTTAAATCAAGTTTTGTTCTGGTTTCTCATCAAGCTGAAATTGATAGCATACTATTTATATATATACATATATATACATACTATATGCATATATATATAATTATATATATATATATATATATATATATTTTACCTCGGTATGCCGCCTCTGGCTAGCCGTAGGCTAGGGAGAAGGAATATATATATATATGTTTATGATTATTATTATTATATTGCAAATGCAGTGACTGTCAACAATGTGTTAGTGAAAATGCACCCGCACAGTGACCGCCCACCCCCTAGCGATTGCGGGCCGAGCGGTGGTGCCCCCTGGCGTCACCCTCGGTAATCATGTAATCAGTCGTCATTAGTGGCGCCCTCTGTCGGCAAGCCGAGTCTCTTGATGCCCGCCACTACCTGACGCAAACAATGGCGGGGTGGGCGACACCTCCTGATCCCACTTGTGTCCTTTGTCTCCTCCGCATGTGCCGCCGCGTCTATCAGTAGCTCCCAGCGCATGCGCGCACTCCGCACCTCTTCCGGCCGTCGGTAATTCAAAGTCATGGAATCCCACCTTTTTTTTTTTCTTAAAAAAAAAAAATATTATTTAACTTTTTATTTTTTATTTTAGTAATTCTTAACTTGGGCGCGGCATCTTTTGGTGTTTTTTTTGTTTGTCTTTTTAATTTGTAATTTTCAAATTTGTGTTTCTCTTTCCTTTCTTTTCGGGGTTGAGCTACTTGACACCAGTTTGAAGTTAAAGGCTCGCCATATTAATAAAGCACGCCGGCGGGCGGGCGGCGGGCGGAGAAGGGCGGGCGAAGTGCGGGCGTCGATTGCATCAAGCCGCTGCCCCGTTAATATTGTCACACTCAGGTTGCGTCGCATTAATTACACAGGACAGACGCCTTCGTGTAGGCCTACCCATGGTCACAACGCGCGATATGTGGAGATGCAAATCTGGTATTCAAACAATGCGCCATCAGTAATTTAACCAATGCACCAACATGTCGATTGTAATCGGGCATGCTTTGTTCCCCCTCTTGCCACTAGGAGGAGCTCATAGGCAATGGAAGAATTATTTGTATTTCAGTTGGATGCAAATATATATTTTATCCAATCGGGCCTGCTGTGCTCCGCCTCTTGGCTGTAGGTGGTGGTCTTAGACAATGGAAGACTTATTTGTATTTCAGTTGCATACAAATGTGTATTTTATACAAATTCATTCGGTTATGACTTTTGAGGGGTGGGATAAGTTGCAGAATTAAACTGTTGTATTTCAGTTCAATCAAAATAATATAGTTGAGTCAACGGTGGTGTTATATACCGTTAATACTATCATGACAGAATACACTGTGAAAAATTAAAGAATGAACCTTTGTATTCCAATTGCGTACTCAAATGCATATTGCACATTGCCCCGAAACTAAATTTTATATTGCGACATAGCGCATAATTACAATTTGGACAATTCAGCTGCGTGAAAGTCGCAAGGCATAACAAAGCCATTACGTGACTCGATCATCTGATTAGCACATACACACATAGAGCACTTCGTTCTGTTCTGATGCTTCCCGTTTGGTGGCGCCACTCATCATTGTTAGCTATCGCATGGCCAATGTGCAATGTCATTGTCACTCTGTATTTGGTGCTGCTTCTAGATCAGTATTGATATTATTCAAGCATAATGACTAGCAGTTGCAGAGAGTGGAATTAGATGCGATGAGTATTATAAGATGACATACTGATAATCCAGGTGGGTAACTCATAAGATTAATATATGCCCCTCCTCACCCCGACTCCACCCCCACAATCCATCTAACTAGTCTAAGCTGAAGGTTATAGAGCAACTTTTCGTAGTTCTGCCTCTACCGATATTCAAATGGCAAGTCAACTCGTCAGCTCAGCAAGAAGAATAAATGGCCGTCAAAAATAATAGTCATAATATTCTTCATAATAATAATACCAATAATAATAATAGTAACTTTTGCCTCAGGATAAACTCTCGTGTCTAAATACTTTGTTTTGTCTTTTCGGACGATATAACTTTCCTTCTTTACTCCAAATGAAAAAACCAATAACATAGAACCACATGAGGGAGGTAATATGTCCCCTACAAGTAAGTCCCTTCAGACAATGGGTAGAATAGACCTTTTCCTGAAGTGCATGTGCACAGATCTGCTACTTGCAGCATTTGTTCTTGCCACTGCCATCAGAGGGCAAACAGCAGGTTGGTGGTGGAAATCTCATTCAACACTGCTGCACAGTACAGTGAGCTGCTACCCACCACACTAGTTCTTCCCCTGGTGGTGGAAATCATCTATTCAGCGGTGCATGCACACTGTGTAGACAGCAGCTGAAACTCAGCCGAGGTGGCATGAGTTACTTCCGTCCATGTCCAACACTCTTTCAGTGACACTGATACTGACTTACAAGCATCGCAGGAGATACAGTGACAATGACAATGCACCTGGGCAGTGTGACAGCTAACGACGATGAGTGGCGCCACCTAACAGGAAGAGCCAGCACAGAAAGAAGTGTCCTGCGTGTGTGTATATGCTAATTGGATGGTGGTCCGGTCACCCTGGACCTTTCTACCAATAGTTCACCGGGTAGCACATTCAAACTACTCTGTGATGGTCGTGTGTATGTAAAGATGGGTAACTCGTATATTTGACCTATTTAGTTTAGTATTTATCTACCATCAGCAACCACTGACACACATTGGAAAACTGTATTCATATTGGTTATTTGTAAATGCTTAAGTGACGAAGCCCTCTCTATGGCAACACCCATTGTAATGTCCAACGACCTGCCCAGCCTAATAGTAATACAAACTTATCTGCTCCCATAACGTCAGACTGGCCAAGTGCGGTGACACTGCTTGGTACTTCATAGTATGACGGGTTTTAGTTTGAAATAATGTGTAGTTCAATCTTCATTGGAAAAAATGGCTACCATTTAAAGTCATTCTCCTATTAATATGACAATTGTTTTCCTGATATAACTCACCGAATGGACTATTTTATTTATCAATACACACCCATATTTCCGCCAGAACTCCAACCCCATATCGGGGAATAATTGTTTATACTTTGCTTCAAACTTGGCGATGATGGAGATACTGGATGATAATGACGGCTTCTCTTCCCATAATGTTAGGAGTTTGTTGTGCAGTTTAATGACTGTTTGTGTTTGTTTGTAACAATAGAGCTGGGAGTCGGAGTGTCGGACATTATTATCACAGTTGTGTGAGATCTGATTGGATCGTTGTGAGCCGACGCGTGCTGTGTAACAAAGAGAATGAGAGAGTGGAAGTGGGTAAGGGAGAGAGTGGGAGAGAGAAAGAGATAGAGAGCGAGAGAGAGAAAAGGGGATGGGAGAAAGTACAGGAGACAGACAGAGATAAATACAGAGAAAGACTGATAGAGAAAGAGCGCGACATGGAGAGTAAGAGAGAAGGAGAGAGAGCGAACTAGCAGGAGAGATATACCGAACGCGAAAGAGAGAAAGAGATAGAGAAAGAGAAGGGAGGAGGAGGGGGGAGAGAAGGAGAGAGAATGAGAGAGAGCGAATAAGCAGGAGAGATATACCGAACGCAAAAGAGAGAAAGAGAGAGGGAGGAGGAGGGGGGAAGAGAGGGGGGGGGGGGAGAACGAGAGCGCGAACAAGCAGGAGAGATATACCGAACACTAAAGAGAGACAGAGAGAGAGAGAGAGGGAGGAGGAGGGGAAGAGAGAGAGAACGAGAGAGCACGAACAAGGAGGAGAGATATACCGAACGCAAAAGAGAGAAAGAGAGAGAGAGGGAGGAGGGGGAAGAGAGAGAGAGAGCGAGAGAGAGCGGACGAGTGTCATGTAAGAGAGAGAAAGAGAGAGAGAGCGGGAATACTATTTGCGCATGCGTGTGACGACTATTTTTGGCGCATGATCGCAGCCCCAGCTTCCTGAAATAATTAACTGGGTGATAGTCCTCTAAGCCCTGCAGGCAACTGTGATTTTCCCCCCTGACTGTCAGTTTGTCAGTCAGTCAGTCAGGCACAGTCAGCCAAAACAGTCACACCCTTATCTGGCCCGCTCCTCCAACTGCCTGCAGCTACACACGCCTGTCACGCCCCTGGAGACTCGACAGAAATCAAATTTCATTTACATGACCTGCCATTTTGCGCACACCGCGCGACATAATTAGCGATTTGTAATTGAAAAATGATTTATTCGTCACGGTCCACCCCTTCCTTCCTTCCTTCCTCCCGCCCCGCCCCCCCCCTCCCCCTACCCCCACTGATTGACATCGCGCCGGGAAAATTGGGACAAGGCTTGTTTCTGTGTGATGTCATCGGACGGACACGTATAGCGGAAGGGTGGGTGGGTTAAGAACTTTTATGTCCTCGAAACATCTATGGTCATATCAGGATGGGTACTGACTTATGAGAGTGTGCGCTCATGGTGACTTTATAGTGCTGCCCTACTGGGAGAACAGGCTGCCGGCGCCATGACCTAATAATATCCCACTCAGTCAGATAATCCTGACACTGATTCAACAAGTCTTCGCACCTATCCTAATAATGCCGAGCGCCTGGCTAGGAAGCGATAAGTATCAATTTTGAAGTCATTGGTTTGACTCGACCCGGGTTCGAACCCGTGGGTTGGAATCCCATGATCTACTCAAACGGGAGCGGGGACGCTCAACTAATTCGGCCCTTTCGTCTGGTCTATAGGGGAATGGAGTATGGATGGGTAGGAGAGGGGGAAAGTGTGTGTGGGGAGTGAAGGGGAAGTAGTGGGCATGCGCACACATCCGTATTGGAGGCCAATCAGCGCCTGACTCGTGGCTAACTCATCAAAACCGCGCATCACTTTCCCGCCCTTTTTTCCCGCCCTTTTTTAATTCGCGCCGACGAAGACGCACCACCCCCCGTTTGACATGTGTGACCTTCAACGAGCTGTCATCTGTACTGCGTGGGAATGGCTAAACATTTTTTTTTTTTTTTTTTAAAGAAGAGGGGTGCGGCTAGCCCCCCCCCCCCCCGCATCTCTTCCCCACATATTAATTCGTTGCTGGGGTTGCGACTACGTGATCATCTTAGATTAGGTTAGGGACCTCACAGTCATCGTTTTGGATGTCTCCCAACAGGAGCCACCGCACGCGAGAGACGGGAATTCTTCAGTTCAAAAAATATATATGATATACATTTTATACAAAAGTAGAATTTATAACGAAACTACAAAGTGTTAGTATTTACAGCGAGGGACATCTCAGATAAATCACGAAATAATAAAGTCCGTCAAATTTGCAGTTTGTGACCGATATGAATATTTCAGACGGCAGAGTGGACAGTTACTTAAAGTTGATTAGTCCGATGGTTTTTGAGATCGATCAGTAGTATCTACTTTACATTAGTTCAAAGTTACTTTTATTTTAAATGGTAAACTTTTGAGATATTTTGAGTGCAAACATGCAGTAACAGGTTCTGTTAAATTGACTCAGTATTGCCTTCTACGCAGAAACAAATGCTTAATATGTGCACCAGTATCTAAGTTAGATATGTAAAATCAAATCTAGATAATTGGTTTGGTTTTGAAAATTTGATATTTCATCGGACTATGCAGCTTTAACGCTGTAGGTTAAGATGGGAACTTGTAAATGGGTTAATGAATGTTTCAACTACTTTTGAATAAACCATTCCGAAGCTGCGAGAACGGGTAATGAGCGCCCTTAGCGTCTGGGCACGCAATGTCCGAGGTGAACTTCACGCTACCACACACATACCAGGCTAAGTTGGCTTTTGCTGAGTTGTCGGTTTTTGTTGGTTTGAGAAAATAATAAATTATTAGTGAGTTAATATTTCAATTTTAATCACATGCTAGTTTTGCAACATTCTTTTAAAGTTTGATAGTCCGATGAAAATATCAAATTTTCAAAACCAAAACAATTGTCTAGATTTGATTCTACATATCTACCTTAGATAATGGTGCACTTATTAAACATTTGTCATCACATGGTTGCACTTCAAATATCTCCAAAGTTAACCATCTAAAATAAAAGTTACTTCAAACTAAAGTAAGGTAGTCTATAGCGATCAATCTAATGTATTTATCTCAGAAAATGACAGAAACTCTAAACCATCGGACAGTTATGCACTAGTACTGTAAACGTCAGTATAAGAATAATAAAGGAATTCAGCTTATATATATATTTACAAATATATACATATATACATTTATGTACATCTATATACATATACACACGTACATACATATGTCTATGTATGTATATATGTATAGATATATAGGTATATATATATATGTATATATATATGTATTTATGCATATATATTCATGCATATATATGTATATAAAGTATGGCTACGTAAGGAAAGGAAGGATAGAGACATGTATATATATATTCATGCATACATTTATGTATATATATATTCATATATTCATATATATAAGACTGTCTCAACAGGTGCTAAGCAATATGGAACAACACTTTGTCCATTGTAATGATCAACATACTATCTGCTTAAGCATTTGCTAAGGATAAACTGATTTGTTTTTTACACGGTGTTTCATAATCCCAATAGAATACATATTGATTTGAAGCAAATGTCTTGTGTTTTCAGTGTAACCGTTTCTGTGCTGTTTTGGGTCAATCGTTACAATGGACAAAAAAACGAAGAGCTAGCACCTTTTGAGACAGGCTCATATATATGCCTATATACGTACATATGCCCATATACATATGTATATATGCGTATATATGGATATATATTCATGCATACATATATTCATATATATTCACACAATGGACATCTCTATCATGCTGTGCTATCCGATTCCATGATCTGCTCATTTCCCGCCGCTCCCCACACTCACAGTCATACAGTTCCATAACCCCCTTAAGCCCCTTCCCTTCCCCCTTTTCTTCGCGCCCTCTATTTTATATCGCAATATTGATCTGTCCTCTGCTCTCAGCTCCAGTTTAAAATTACATCTTCCGATTGTCTTTAATTTCTGTCACGTTTGAAAGCCGGACAGTCCGGTTAAACAAACATCAAATATTCAAAACCAAAACATGGACCTAGATCTGATCGTAGGACTGACTACCTATCGAATGTAGAGATCAGCGACCTTATTATATTTAAGTTGCATAGTCCGATGGTTTTGAATTTCTGTATTTTTTCTGAGATAAATATATTAGATTGATCACTACTGTCTACTTTACATTAGTTCAAAGTTACTTTTATTTAGAATGGTAAACTTTTGAGATATTTTGAGTGCAAACATTGAAAATTAGTTTAGGCAAGCTTGCCAAAACTCTGACACCATAGACTTCTGCAGTAACAGGTTCTGTTAAATTGACTCAGTACTGCCTTCTACGCAGAAACAAATGCTTAATAAGTGCATCAGTATCTAAGTTAGATATGTAGAATCAATTCTAGATCAATATTTTGGTTTTGAAAATTTGATGCTTCATCGGACTATGCAGCTTTAAGCATGTGTTTCTGTATAGTGCGGCATACCTAGGCCATTGAATAGACATTATTACCTCTGAAGCCTATTGTATCAGAATTTTGACGTGCTTGCCAAAATTTATTTAACACATCTTCACTTAAACTATCCTGGAAATTAGCCATTTAAAATAAAAGTTACTTCTATCTGAAGGAAAGTGGATTCCAACGATCATCTACAGTGTGTCTCTGAGAAATGGCAGAACCTTAAAAAAAACCACTTATAATCTAACTTACTTTACTTTGAAGTAACTTTTAAATGACGCGAACACACGGGGGGAGTAAAAGACTTTTTATTAAAGTCACTAAGGTTAATTATATTACAAACAACAAATGCACAATGTTAATGAAGTAAATCAACCTGATGCGCACATGCGCGCGCGCGCTGCCCCAATGGGCGTAAGGGGCGCTAAGATAAGTAATAATAATATGTAATGATGTGTAAGTTCATTTGCAAAGACTAAGTCAATATGCTGGGTGTTGAACCCGGTACCTGCGGGGAGCGGCCGCAGCCGGCCCGCTGTGTGGCGGGCGGCGTGCCCTCCCCCCCCCTCGCGCGCCCAGTGTCCCAAGTCCCAGCAGGCAGTAGTGGTAGTGGCGTGGTGCGCCCGGCGTTTCCTTTTAGGAGCGAGGCAAAGCCGCGCCCAGGGCGCTGGTGGTGCGCGCGATTCCCGCGGTATCCGCGATGACGTAGGCTGTGTAGGCGTTGGAGACCCAGCCGCCGAGCTCGCGGATGGTCGCTTCCGGTGCGCCCGCATTGAAGAGGGCGCAGGATCCGCCGCGCCGGAAGCTGTGGGATCCGTAGTCCGCGGTGACATGCCCCGCTCGCTGGAGCGCGCCGCGGATGATCGCCCAGAAACTGGCGGCGGTCAGGGGGGTCCTCCCCCGCCAGAGCAGCGGCCCCGCGGGGGGGGCCAATGGCGTGAGGGCGCATGCGTTGAACAGGGCTTGCGTGGGGCAGAGGGGGTGTGCGGGATTGCGCGGCAGGGTGATGATACGCGCGGGGCCGCGATATTGGTTGGTTTTGGACCAACGGATGGTTAGCCCAACCCCGGTGCGCGAAAAGCGCGCGTCAGATCGGCGCAGGTGCCGTGACGCGTCAAAGGACCCCACGGTGGTGGGGATGAGGTTTGATCTCCTTAAGAGCCCATAGAACATGGCTAATGCTGCTGCCCAGGCGGCTGCATGGGCGGGTTCCGTAGTGTCAATGCTGCGCAGTATGGCGTGGAGCATATCCGGTGTGATGGGCGCCTCCCGGCGCACCGCGCTCCCGCGTTCGCGGCGTATGCCGCGGAGCGTCATGGTCAGGGGGTGGTCGCCCTGGAGTGGGTTAGGGAGGCCCCCCTCCTGGTGAATTATTCTCACGATGTTGAGGTATTGTCGCACGGAGGCATAGCATAGTCGCCGCGCCAGGTGGGCGGCGTAACAGCAGAGGAGGGTGGAAGTGGCGGGGGCCGGGGGGGCTCCCAGCCACGCGCAAAAACGCAAGTATGCGGCCCTATGCGATCTATATGCCCGGTGGGTGTTGGGGGCGTGCGCAGATTCCTGGTATTGCGCCACCTCTCGGTCGAGAGCAGCGACGTCCATGCTAGCGCGGGGAGTGGTTGGTACCGAATGGGGCGCGGGGAGGTCCCGGTGGGGGGGCCCGGCGGCCGTCTGTGATGGTGCGGCCCAGGGCCGCGCGCAGGTGCTAGGGCCCCCCGGGGAGCATGAGCCGGCTGGCTGCGTCGGCCACCACATTGCGCACCCCGGGGTAGTACAAGGCGCGGATTTTGAAATTGTAAGTTACCGACATGTAATAAATCTGTCTGAGGTACCCCATGGTGAGGGGGTCCTTTGCGGTGCCGCGGTTTATGATGGCCGCCGCTGCCTGGTTGTCGGTATGCACATAGACGCGTTTGTGCGCCCAGGTGTGCGCCCAGAGGTGCGCAGCTGGCAAGAGGCTCTATTACCTCTTTATAGTTTTATAGATAGGGGCCTCTGTGCCGTGGCCAGTCGCTGAACGACGACCCCGTTACAACCAGTGCTCATTGTGTGTAACCGCCAGCTCTCCACAGGCACGCGTTTCGGTTTGAGATGGGGGTGAGCGTGGTCGGAGGACCTCCAGGCTGGTGGGTGGGGGGGAATTTGAAGGGGGTGCGCCGTTGTTGTGTGGGTTTGAGAGGCAAAAAAGGCCTACCACCTTCGGAGATCACTCGCGCCCTGGGAGGGGTGACCGGTGAGGTGGGAGGGTGCGCACAGGCAATGGGCGCCCCATCCACATCATGCAAACCGTGGAGGTGGTGGGTGGGTGTGCCCCCCGTATTTTACCTGGGCGGCCCAGCTTAATTTTCCGCATATCGACTGGATCTCTTTTTTTGTGAGACTGCGGCGCTGCGCGGCTGATTCGGCCTCAGCTATGAGTGCGCTGAGTTTTGCGGGCGGTAGCCCGAGGGTGAACGTGACCGTGTCTATGGCCACGCCTAGGAAGGTTATGGCTGTGCTTGGCCCGACAATTTTGTTGTAATTGATGGCGAACCACAGCTCGCGCAGGAGAGCCATGAGTTCGCTCATGAGGCGACGACAGCCGTCGCGGTGGGGGTGGGTGACGAAAAAATCGTCGCAATAGACCAGCACATGGTCACCCCACCCCCGTGCGCGCATGATACCGACAGCCGCCTGCGTGAGCTGGTTGAACGTTATAGTGCTCAACCGCGCGCCGAACATCAGTCGGGTATCCTGGAGGTATGTGGGGGAGCTGTCCCCCGCAAACGTCCACTGTAACCCTGCATAGGGATAATCCGCGGGGTGGATCTTAACACTGCGGTAGGCGCTGGCCAGGTCTATCTTTCCCATGTATCCGCCGTGTTGGAGGAGGGCAGCGGCCTCCTCCACGGTGGAGCAGCTGTACCCGTCGCCTTCCGCGTAGTCGTTAAGGGCGCTGCCGTGCGGGCGGGAGGCGTTGTGGATCAAACGGATCCCGCCCCCCTCCTTGGGTATAGCACCTAGAACACTCGTGATGTGCGCGGGGCCGTTGCGGATTATCTAGTGGCCGTTGCTGATCTCCAGCCGTATTTGCTTTTCTACCGCGTCCCGCGCCTCCGGGCGCGTGGCCGAAGGGTGGTTGGGCTGTCGGGAGGGCCCGCCCGTCACGGGCGCACTGGTGACGCGGAAACCCTCCCGCACCCCGGCGATGATGCGCGCGCGTTCCGGGGTGTCGGGGGGGAGCAGCCTCTCCCAGGCGTCCGGGAGGAGGGCGCCCCCCAGACAGCCCTATTCTTTCTTGACGTGCTCATATTTGCAGGGGGAGTATGGGCACTTTCCCGTGTTGGCGAACAGCCTGCATATGGTTTTGTCGGCGGCGGCGGTGCCTGCTGCGTCTGAGCGCCCTCCCCTGGCGTAGTGGTGGCCGGCGCCGGGGGTGCCCTGGGTCCCGCGCCCTTTTTGCATGGGCGGGGGGGGGCGCTGCCTGGGGACCAATAGCTGCATTTCCAGGTAGGTCGCCGCCGTGCCCCAGGCAGAGCCGTGCTCGGCCTGCACCTCCCGGTACTGAGTGTCATACTCGATTACTGACTGCCACTCAAATTTTGCCGCCAGGTTGTGGATGCTTGCGGTGTATGCGAGGTAGTATTCCACGTCCTCCCTTTGTACCTGGCCAAGCTGCAGGAGGTGCGCGAATAAACACTGGTTTGCGGCGCCCCACTCGCCCTGCGTGAGGTAAACACAGGCGCAACTGTCCTCCTCGGTTTTGAAGTGCACTTGCCCTGTGGGGGGGTCCAGCACCTGCAGATACTCTTTTCTCTTCTTTGCAATCCTGTCGCGCACCGTGCGCGGCAGATAGTCTATGATACGGAGCGCTTTGTTGGACTTAGCTCGTATGGTGAGGCTATGGCGAGGGCCCGGGCCGGCGCCGTGCCGGCTCGGCTGGTCCGTGGGGGGTGGGGGAGGCGGTATGTAGCCGGCTGCGCCCGAGGGGAGGGTGCGCTCGGGCGTCTCGACTGTCTCGCCCCTTGTCCGCCCCAGTACCTTGCTGGCTGCTGTCGACGACCACAGTTGGTCGAAGGCCACCTCGCTTCCAATATGGCATGGCGCTCCTGCTTGGCCTTTTCTTGGCTGATGTCGGCTGCTGCTCGGTCGGCTTGGCCAGGGGTGGGCTGGCTGTCCTCCCCCGGGCTTGAGGGGGCGCTAGGCCTGAAGTCCTCGTTGCCGATCCCGCTGAGCGCTACCCGGAGGAGGGCGCGCTGGCCGCGCGATATGTCGAGGGCCGCGAAATCCGACTTGTCCACCGCGCGAAGTGCGGCGATGGTGGTCACGTCCTCTTGTGCCATTACGCCGGTAGTTTTCCTGCTGAGCCCCGCTAGGGTGGCCCAGTCTAAAAACTGGAATTCGTCCTCTGCCATCAGGGCAGCAGCCAGGCTGGGGGAGGGACGAGGCATGCACATCCGAGCGGTTGCTGAGCAGCTCGGGATGCGTGGTGGCAAGGCGCGCACGGCCAGAAGAGTGAGGGCAGTTAGGGGAGCCGGGAGGTGCCCCGGCTCGCTTCCCTCCCCCCCCCCCCCCCCCTGCCCCCCGCGGGTGGGGTGGGGGGGGGCGCGTTTTCCCTTTCGGCCAGTTTCCCCCCCCCGCGGCGGCGTTTTCCTGCGCCGACCCCGGCAATGGGGTTCGGGTTTCCTCCCCCCCCAGCCTTATCTTAACGAGGCCGACAAGGTCATTAGTCCTGGGCTATCGCCCGGCGCGGCGACCTCCGTGTTGCGCATTTAAACCCCAACGGCGAGCCGTTGGGCATTTTAAATGGCTAACTTTAGAGATATTTGAAGTGCAAAATGCTAAATTAATTTGGCAAGAATGCCAAAACTCTGACACCATATAGGCTTCTGCAGTAACCCCAACGCTGTCACAGGTTCTATTAAATTGGATTGGTATTATGGTATATGTGGTGATAAATGTTTGATAAGCGCACCAGTATCTAATAGTCTAAGTTAGATATGTAGGATCACATTTAAATAACTGTTTTGGTTTTGAAAATTTGATGTTTTAATCTGACTATGCAGCTTTAAATCCCAGTTTTAAACCTAGAGCCACCAAGGCCAACAGGCAGACGAGGACGCCAACTGTTCCCTGCGTCTCACAACCTCTGAAGGGCACTCCCAGGCCCTGGGTCGGTGGCTTCTCAGGGCCGGACAATACGAAGCCTTTACCCGTGCAATGACCTCAGGTCACAGTTCACAACCAAACCCCAGGTCACAGGTCATAGGTCAAAGACCACCTATCTGGCTTAGTTCTTTTTTGCTTGCTCCCCCCCCCCAACCCCAACCCCACGCGCGGTGGCGGTGGTGGCCTTTATCTACAGGGCAGTGTGTTCTGACGTCCTCGACAAAAGGGCTTTAAGAGGGCGATAACCATCAGGGTACTGAGAACGGCTTCACAGTGGACTGCTTTGGTTTTGTGTCATGTGATTGTATGAGACAATGGCGGCAGTCTCTCTGTCATATATATATATATATATATATATATATATATAGAGAGAGAGAGAGAGAGAGAGAGAGATATAGAGAGAGATAGAGATTAATAGTACGACTGATTTCCCCTCAATCTGTATATATATAATTATATACACATATACAAATGTAGAGGAAATATAGACATAGATATATAGCCATCGATATATATATAGAGAGAGAGAGTGAGCATGAGCTGAGATCAGTTGGTTTATGTGTTCTTTTTGTACGTCCTAGCAACATCTAAGGTTATATCAGGACGGGGGCTGAAATCATTTACTGTGTTATATATACATATGTATATATACATATACATGATATAGTAATTGGCTTCCTCTTAGGTTGTGCATGTACGCAGACACATCGTGATAGGATAGCAGTTTATAGATACATATACATTTGCATACATATATATATACATGCATACATACATATATGCATACATATATACATATATGAATGCATACATGTGTGCATACGTACAGACTGATAGGCTCTATAATGAATGATGGGAGTACCACCTCGGAGTTATTCTCTCACTGAAAATATGGACTCGGGTGTAGTTCATGATTTCGCCGCTGGCGCCCTCTGCGCGCGTCCAAACTCGTCAGTGTGGGGCGGATTTTAAACATGCATACATACATAAACACATACATACACACATACATACAGACATACATACAGACAGACATACACACATACATACGTACATACGTACATACATGCATGCACACATACACATATACATATATGCATACATACATGCATACATGTATACATACACATATACACACATACGCACATATATACATACATGCATACATCAGTTTACATACATACTTACATACAGACTAAGACGGCATCAGGTACTTTAACATAGTTACTTTAACATCTAACATAGGACAGAATGGGAATGGAAATCACCTGGTCTTTGAAATAATACTTATTTTATGCCGAGTTTCATCAAATAATACCCGAGCTGTATTCTAATAGTAATACTCAATATGTTGGTAAGTGTATTTACAGTTTGTAACTATTACTCTATTAGTAAATTATAGATCTGATGTGATCAACCACCCGGAACTTCTTAATTGGGCAGAAATAGTCTTGCTACTCTAATTCTAATATCCATGAATCTCTTATTGATAAAAAAAAAAGAAGAGGAAGAAAATAATCCCTTATCGGACTGGACTGTCCAAGTGCTGGATTTAGATTAGAAGGCCTGGTTTAAAATCTAAAGCATCCTTTCAATGCGACTTTTCCCGGACATGACATTTGATTAAAACTAAAAGTTAAAAGCACCCAGTGAGACAAGCGGGTTCAACAGCAAAGGCACAGTCACATTAATATCTCTCAGCGCACAGTAGTCCCAGTCACAAGGCACATCAAGGGGGCCTTGAGTTGTCAGTTACAAGCAGGATGTTAAGGGTAAGAACAGACGGCTATAGACTTTTAAGGAATGTTGATTAAATCTACGCGGGTGTATTTATAACACCGGGCTGTCGGCTTCCCGGGGCGGCGGCCTTATATCGGGAAGCCCCTGCAGCGTCCTGCTCCTCCTGCTGATATCTGACATCCCGCAGATGGATCCATCTGCTCGTTTGGCCTAAATGTGCTAAAACACACTTGGCCCGTGTGACCATAAGACCCATCCGCCCCCATCCTCCCAAAGGTCCGCGCACAAGCACGCGCACACGCACGCGCGCACACACGCACGCGCATGAGCGCATGCGCGCACACACGCACAACAAAACCCGCCGTGACAGCTGCTCTCGTGCCGTCAGAATTCACGTCAGAAATATGAAATTAGCGAATCAATTGTCTCGTTAGGCCGGCCACATGGTGCCGGGCAGTGGGCGATGTTTTGTGGCCGGGTCGCCCGGGGTTCCCGGAGGTCCCCGGTTGGGGGTTTGGGGGGGCTGTGGGGGAGGAAAGGGGGCGGGGTGGGGGTAGCTGGGAATGGTCAGGGCGGGAGGCGCCGACACACCTACACACACATACACACACACACACATCTGCACACACAAACACACGCGCGCCACAAACACACGCGCGCGTGAAGTGAGGTCGGGCTCAAGGGCGAGAAATCCTCCATTGGCCGATCACGTGACCACGCCCCGGGAGGAGACGTTGGGGACCTCAGTGTGCGTGTGTAGAAGGGGTGGGAGGTCTGGGGGGTTGGGAGGGAGGTCAAGCTTTTAACAACAGCGCCATGTAAACCTAAATGCTCTCTCAAACTGCGTTTGATGGTGTGTTGTGGGGTGATGGGGGGGGGGGGGGAGTAGGCACCGGCCAGGAGGGCGGGAGCCCGAGAGGGAGTGAGGGAGCGGGGACATGAGCTGACGGAGGAGTGGACATTGCGCACGCGCGGCCCACGGGGACCTGTGTGCGCGTGCGCGGGCCGCTCGGACAGCCGCTGACTCGCTGATCGGACCCGACAGCAGGACGCGCGCCACTGCTGTTATATGGCGCGTAATTAGGGCCGGCCTGACGCCGTTCTGGCGACACTCCTCACCACACATCACAATTAGCCACCGGACCCCCCCCCCCATCTCTCTCCCTCTCGCTCGCTCTCTTTCGCTCTGTCCCTCTCTCCCTCTCCCCCCTGTCTCCTTCTCTCTCCCCCTCTCTCTCTTTCGCTCTATCTCTTTCTGAGTTTCTCTCGCTTTCTATCTCTCCCTTCTCTCCACCCTCCCCCTCTCTCCCTTCTCTCTTTCTCTCTTTCTCCCTCTCTTTCTCTCTCCATATCTCTCTCCCGTTTCTCTCCTCTCTTTATTTCTCTCTATTTCTCTCTCGTGTCACCCCCTGTCTCCCCTCTCTTTCTCTCTTTCTCTCTTTCTCTCTCCATATCTCTCCCCCTCTCCCCCCCTCTCCCTCATCTCTCCTCTCCTTCTCCACTCCTTTCTCTCTCTCTTTCTCTCTCTTTCTCTCTCCTCTCTCTTTCTCTATCTCTCGTGCTATACCCCCCCCCCCTGTCTCCCCTAATCTATCTCTCTCGGACACGCTTCATTATGCGTTTCCGTGTGTTTCAGGCGCAAGCGCGGCCCCCAAACGCCGCGCCACGCATGGCGGATTGCGCAAGGCTCATGAGTGACGTCACGCAGGAGTAGATGTGAATTAACACATCATCTGGGTGAATGTAATTGACCACTACCACTATTGTGGTAAGGGAGTTGGGATTCTCCTAGCTGTCCATGTCACTGTTAGTGTGTCAGTGGGGCTATTTGGTTGTTACCATGGTAACGAGGGTGGAGAGTTGTCAAGGGCCCTTGGTGTTCTAGTACTAGTAGTTATTTCGTAGGGGCGCAGGTTATATGGGAAGGTCGGGTTTGGTGCCCCACGGGCGCTGACCAGTTAGCGGGTAGTGGGCGATAATGGGGCGCTGTGTGGGTGGCGGGGGTGAGTGGGTGTGTCTATGGGGACAAAAGGTGTGTGTATGTGTGGCTGAGTATTATATATGGGCGGTTGGGTTGTATATCAAGTTCCCACCAGGTGAACATGGTTTACCTGAGGGATATCTCCCCTCCCTTCCCCATCACTGGGGATGCTCACCTGAGAAGGCCAGATTGTTGTCGGAATGGCCAGTGGCCAGTATCGGGTATCGAGGAGCCGGAAGGGCCCGGGGTGGGGTGTTACCCGGCACCACCCGCGAAGGAGGCACCGCCGGAAACACCCTGTGGGGAAAGATTTGGGGTGGAAGTTGGGTGTAGGGTGGGGTAGAGGTGGGTTGGATGGGGAGGTGGGCAGAGTAAGGGTGGAAGGTGCGTGAGAAGATGGGGGGAGAATGGGAAGTGGAGACGAGGAGGAAGGGATGGAGGAGCGGGAGCTGTAGGGGAAGGAAGAGGAGGATGAAGAGGAAGAGAAAGAGGAATAGATGGAGGAGGGGGAGGTGCATGGGACGGCAGAGGGGGATTAAGAGGAAGAGAAAAAGAAGAAATGGGGATGAAGGGATTGAGGGTGGGAGGTGCAGGGGGAGGGCGGAAGAGAGGGTAGAGGAAGAGGAAGGTGCAAGAAGGGGATGGGTTTTGGTAGAATGGAGGGTGGAGGAAGAGCAGGATGAAGATGAAGAGAACGAGTAAGAAGAGGAGGATGAAGGGATTGGGGTGGGAGGTGCATGGGGAGGGCGGAAGAGAGGGTAGAGGAAGAGGAAGGTGCAAGAAGGGAATGTTTTTTGGTAGAATGGAGGGTGGAGGAAGAGCAGGATGAAGATGAAGAGAACGAGTAAGAAGAGGAGGAGGAAGAGAAGGAGGATGGTTCAGTATTACCTATCATGGAGCAGGAGGAGAAGAGGGGGGGTCATGGAGGGGAAGAGCGGAAAACAAGTTGGGATGTCCTAATGAAAAATACTAAAATAGAAAAGAAAGAAATTACTTGAATCTGAATTTGCAATAACCTTATTATGTCCGAAATATGGGTATATTAAATCTCAACGGGAAGCTCTCACTGAGAGTCTCAGTCATCGTTATGGCCAGTGCTCAGAGGTGAGCACTGCCATCGGTGTGGTCAGTATGGTTGAGATAGACACTATTTTGGTAAGATTAATGTTTGCAGAACTGCTCGGCGAATACTGTAATTTGCGGACCTGAAACAAACCAATCAGCATGCACAATTTTACTCTGCCTGTGCAGAATTACTTTACATTTTGGTTTGGTCACAATTTTAGAAAATACTGTATGTATTGTCAAAGATTAATTTGTTGTGCTTTTATGCCATTTACCAAAACAAGTATTCATTTATGTATCATATTATTGCTATTAGCTAGGGATGGTGAGAGTAGCTCTGTCAATAATATCATTAATAATTCTTCTTCTGCTAATTTGCAGAGCAAAGTAGCTGTGCGAATAATAATAATCAATCTTCTGCTAATTCGCAGAGCAAGGCAGCTCTGCGGATAGCCTCGTCCATAAAATAAACACCACTCCTATCAGTTGAGTTCTTTTAAATTCTAAATCGCACCCTCTTTTACCTGGGAAGGAAAGTGTTCTGTAAATGAAGGGACCCAGTAATGGGAGGTCCGTGGTGCAGCGCCCCACTGTGGAAATGACCCATTTATTGAACCCAGCCAGATGAGGCAGTGCTCCTGAAGGGGTAGAATGCTTCGAGTTAGAATGCCTCACTTTCAAGACATTAACTAGGTTGTTGCTCTCATATCCACCACGGATTGTTGTTGCTCTCATATCCACCACGGCCTAGTCCTAGTGATCGTCATGCCCTTGGATATGTGGGGGTTTGGGGTGAAGCACACTACATATTGATGCACATTCAATTCACCCTTTTACTGGTTTTAGCTAATGTAGAATATTTACTAATGGAATGTCACTGTAAGTGTAACCCAATGCAGAGATAAGTGTAGGGCAAGCAGACTACCTTTGTACCAAGGTGGCTGAATTGGGAGAGCGCAGGCCTCCCGTGCGGGCGATCGAGAGTTCGATTCCCGGTCGAGTCAAACCAATGACTTATAAAATTGACATTTGTCGCTTCTTAGCCTGGTGCTTGAAATTAATATGATAGGGCAAGGACTGGTTAGTTGGGTGTCAGGATAATATGACCAAGTGAGATATCAGGGCATGGTGCTGGCAGCCTGATTTCCCAGTAGGGCAGCACTATAAAGTCACCATGAGGGCACACTGTCACTGGCCGGTGCCCATCCTGATATTACCTTAGCTGTTGCCAGGATGTAAAACTCCAACAACCAATCATCAGGCCATTGGGTATGTTAGGATTGGGGTGAAGTAGGGTAGACATTGATGAACATGCAAATGACCTTTTTCTCTAATGCAGAATATTTACTAGTGCAAGGTCACTGCAACCGAATTCAGAAATAAGTGAAGGGCAAGAAGACTACCAAATTTGTTCATCAGAAACCATGTGTTTAGCAGTTTAAATTGGGTTTCACACATCGTGCTTATAATGAAGGATAGGGATTGAAAGGGCAATGCCCCCCCCCCCAAACAACCAGGTCACAGCTTCACTCCTGCACCAGCGACCAGTGGACAGTTGTAAACTATTTGTTCCTAATACGATAGCTAGAATTGAAGGCGGGGGTGGGAGGGGGGAGAAGAAAAAGGAGCGCGAGAAAAAAGCAGAAAAGATGAATGAAAGAAAGCAAAGCAAAGCAAAAATAAGAGGGAAGTAAAGAGAAAGAAAGTAGCAAAAAGTGAATGAAAGAATGAAAAAAATTAAAGAAGGGAAGAAAGAAAAGAAGAAAAAAAGGACGAAAGAAAGAAAGAAAAAAAACCACACCCCGGATATTAAAAAATTGAAACTATGTATCAAACCGCCTGCAAATTACTTGTCCCCGTGAATACGAGTCTATGTACGGAACTGAGTAACATTAATATTCACAAGGTTTGAAGTTGGTCACCTTGCGTCTTTGTCCACAGACTGGCACCCCGTGCTGGCCTTAATGGTCAGCCTGGCAGCGGTCACCGCCAAGGTCCGGATGGGCATCACGTGACGTTAATCAGGCTGCCCGCCCACAGACGCCAGGCCCTGCTTTGTTCCCCTAACAAAGATCACCCCACCACCCCTCTGTGCTAAGAACCCCAGACCACGCCGTCATTGAGGGCTCCGCTTACGGGGATGGCGGACTGGGGCTGTGTAGACATGGCGAGTGGTGGGGTAGGGGTAGGGGTAGGGGTAGGGGTAGGGGTCGGGGTGGGGGTAGGGGATGGGGTAGGAGTAGGGGTAGGGGTTAATGGGGTTAGGGGTTAGGTGGGATGAAGGTGGGTGAGGTGGGATGTGGGGTGGAGGTGGAGTGGGGTGGGGGTTATGAGGGGATGAAGGTGGTGGGGTGGGGGTGGGGGGGGTGGGGTTATGTGGGGATGAAGGTGGGTGAACCTTTGTATGAGGGGGTGGAATATGCTGATTGTGGGTTGGAGGGCTACTGACTAGAAGGAGGGTTTGAAGTAGACATGGGGAAAGGGTGAGGGTTTTGAGTAGACATGGGAAAAGGGTGACGGTTGGGGTTATCTGTTGGGTGATGGGTGGGGCTGATGGGCGGGGGTGATGGACAGGAGTTACGAAAGGAGTTACGGTGGAGCTGGGGAGAAGGGGGGTGGGCTGGAGATGAGGTGGGATTTGAGGAGTGGGGAGGGGGTTGTGTATACAAGAATGGGGGTTCGGTTGGACCTGGAGATAATGTGAGATTTGGGAGAGGAGGGTATGTTTAGAAGAAAGGAGGTTTTGACGGACCTTAGATGTTTGTTTGTTGTTGTTTTACGTCCTAGCAACATCTAAGGTCATATCAGAACGGGGTGGACCTTAGAAGAGGTTGGGTTGGAGATAATGCGGGATTTGGCGAGTGGAAGGGAAGGCTTCTGTTTGGTGGCTTTTCATCAGTTCTTGCACGTAGCATAGGGATCACACGGCAGTGGCGCCGCTGTGGTTGTGTACTGAACTCGAAACTGAATACAGAATATACTAGCTATACATGGTATTGAAAGATTCATTAGTTATATTCACATAATACATTACACAACACACAAATATCCATATACCAAAGTTTCGTGCTATGGTAAACACTGTACTAGCCTCAGGAAAGTTTAGATGCTAGGCCTGCCCGACAAAAAAAAATAAACCTACACAAAAACAAAACAAAACCCTACACAATAATAAGGTTTCTTTAATTACAGCCCAACTTGCCCGGGGTGTATTTGATTTCCTGCAGCTTCCCAATAATCCGCTCCTTATACCTGAGGCCTTTCATCTTTCATCTTCGCCCGCACGCCGAATCCGCTTTCCGACGAGGTGGCGGTGGGGGGGGGGGTGGTGAGGGAAGGGGTGGGGGGGGAGGGAGAAGGCAGGGGATGAGGGGGGAGGGGTGGGGTGAGGGAGGGTAGGAGAGGTGAGGGAGGGAGAAGGCAGGGGGATGGGGGAGGAGGGAGGGTAGGGATGTGTGTGAGGGAGGGGTAGGGGAGGTGAGGAGGGTAGAAGGCAGGGGGATGGGAGGACGGAGGGGAGGGGTAGGGATGGTGAGGGAGGGGGTAGGGGAGGTGAGGGGGGAGAAGGCAGGGGAAGGGGAGGGTAGGGAAGTAGGGAGGGGAGTGGAGGCGGGGGATGGGAGGGGACGGGAGGGGAGGGGTAGGGAACAGGTGAGGACGGGGTAGGGAGAGGTAGGGAGAGAGAGGAGGGGAGGATGGGAGGGACGGAGGGGAGGGTAGGGACAGGTGAGGGACGGGGGTAGGAGAGGGGGAGGGAGGGGGGAGGGGTAGGCGGGGGGGCGGGGAGGGGAGGGGAGGGAGGAGGGAGGGGTAGGGACAGGTGAGGGACGGGGTAGGGAGAGGTGAGGGAGGGAGAAGGCAGGGGGATGGGAGGGACGGAGGGGAGGGGTAGGGACAGGTGAGGGAGGGGGTAGGCAGGGGGAAGGGGGAGGGAGGGGGGAGGGGTAGGCGGGTAGGGGTGGGGGGCGGGAGGGAGGGGGAGGGAGGGGGAGAGAGGAGCTAACCCCAGACAGCCTACATAACAATGGCAATCCGCCGAAGGTTTCCGGAAACTACCGAGGCTGACAATAATATAACCGGCGTCTATCCGCTCGGCAGGGCTAAGCAACCCCCAAGCAGCAGTCGGCAGAAAATCTGAAGAACTCCTGTGATTATTCCCCCCAAGCAGATCCGGAGGTCTGTGTGTGTGGGGGGGGGGGGGGGGGGGCTGTAGGAGAGTGGGGTGGACGTAGAGGTGGGAGTGAAACTGGTGGGAATGTGGATGGGTAGTACTGTGTGTGGGTGTGGAAGTGTCACCGTGTGAATGTGTGTGGGAGTGTGTGTGGGAGTGGGAGTGGTGGGGGTGTGTATGCGTAGGAGTGTGAATGTGAGTGTGTGTGTGAGTGTGTGAAGATGGAAGTGGTTGGAGTGGTGGGAATGTGTATGGGTGTGAGTGTGTGTGTGCATGTGTATGGGAGTGAAGGTGGGAGTTGGAGTGTGTGTGGGTAGGAGGATGTTAGGCTGGGAGTGTGTGTGGGTATCGGTGTGTGGGAGGGTGGGTGGGAGGGTGGGTGAGAAATGGGTGAGTGAGAGTGTGGATAAGACTAAGAGAGTATGAGTGTGTATTGCTGTGTGAGGGTGTTGGTGTGTGGGTTGCGGGGGTAGCTATGGGTTAGAATGTGTGGATATGTAGGTTGTGGGGGTGTTGGTGGGGGTGTGGGTGGATAGGAGTGTGTGAGGGAGTGCGGGAGTTTGTGGAAACATTGGTGGGTGAGACTGTCGATGAGGGTGTGGGTGTGGGCGGGGGAACGTGTGCGGATGTGTGTGTATGGGTGTGAGTGTGGATAGGAATCTGTGTGTGACTGTGAGTATGACTGTTTCGGAGGGAGTGTGGGTTTGAATGGGTGTGTAGATGTGTGTGTTGGTGTGGGTGTGATTGGGTGTCAGTGTATGCGGAAGTGTGAGTTTGTGAGAGCAGAGCATGGGTGGGTGGGTGTGAAAGTGCGGGTGAGAGTGTGGATGTGGATGGGAATCTGCGGGTGGATGTTTCGGAGGTAGTGGGAGGTGGGAGGGTGTGTGTGTGAACGGGTGGGTGGATGTGGGTGTGTGGGAGGGTGGATGTGGAGGTGGGAGTGGGTGGATGCTTTTAGCGCGCAGGTAATCAGGGAGCTGACAATGGTAATTAGTGTAATTACAGGTGCGCCCGGGGCCGATATTACCTGCCATGTACAGGGCGGGGGTTGTTACCTGAGGTGCAGGCGGGGGCGTTCTTGTCTTGCACTGGCCTTTTGTCATCAGAACAGGCGCACAGCCGGGTCCACCCCGCCTCTCTGCCTCCTCACTCGCCCCCGACACTCAGTCACACGGTGACACACACCACACGCACGGCCTCACTCACACCACACATACACACTCACACTGTGACACACACCACACACACTCACCCTGTTACAAACATTCACTCACACCACACACACTTAAACTGTGATGCACGCACTCACTCACACCACACATACCCACTCACACTGTGACACACACCACACACACTCACACGGTGGTACACACCACACACTCGCATGTTGGTACCCACCATACACACTCACACAGTGGTACACACCACACACACTCACACTGTGATGCACGGCCTCACTCACACCACACATACACACTCACACTGTGACGCACGCACTCACTTACACCACACATACACACTCGCACGGTGGTACACACCACACACATTCACACTGTGACGCACGCACTCAATCACACCACACATACACACTCACACTGTGACACACACCACACACACTCACACGGTGGTATACACTACACACACTCACACGGTGGTACACACCACACACACTCACACTGTGACAAACACTCACTCACACCACAAACACTCACACTGTGACACACAGACACTCACTCACACTGTGACACACACTCACTCACACCACACACACTGACTCACACGGTGACACACACCACACACACTCACAGTGTGGCAAACACGCACTCACACCACATATACTCAGACGGTGGCATACCCCACACATACACACTCACACTGTGGCACCCCCACACTCAAATACACTCACTCCCACACTCACTCACATGGTGACTCACACATACATTCACTGAAATACACGCACACACACTCACATACAGACTCACACACACTCACACACACTCACACACTCATAGGCACACTCACACACTCACACACACTCACACACATTCACACACTGACACCTTCACTCACCATCATGCATTGCGCCGATGAGAAACCTTTGCTAGGATATAAATGGTTAATAGAGCTTGGGTGTGGGAGGAAACTCCTGCGTTACCACACCCCATGACGAAGGCCGCTCAAGACAATTCTCAAAAGGAATGATTGAGACAAAGATTGATGGCTTGTATAATTTGAAGGTGAACTAGTGCCCATGAGAACTGACTAAGCTAGTCTGTGGAGTAAGTAGACTGCAAACCTGGCTGAGGGATTCCAACAGCTAAGCATTGGAACTTGTCTTTTACCTTGTTTGGCTTGTGTGGCTGGGGTTTTAAGTCTTAGCAACACCATCTGGCATTATAATTCGACGGGTACCGACTTGTGCCAATGTACTGTCATAGTAGTTTTATATTGGCTATAACATGGTGACGGGGCCAGTACCTATTACTACTCCTCTCAGTCGAGTTATTTTGGCACTGAGCCAGACCATGTCTACCTTAATAACCCCGCGGTCCAGGAAAGGTAGCAACAGGAATTACTTTAGTAACTGTTCAGTTGTGCTCGCTTAGGGGATCGAACCCACGAGTTTTCATACAGGAAGCAGGTGTCCTATCGAGTCAGCCATTCTCTCCAGTACCATTCTGTCCAGTGTCCATCACATAGTGCACTATGGATATATATATATATAATGTATATATATATATATATATTATATATATATATATATATATATATATAATAGTTTACCTCGGTAATGCCGCCGCTGGCTAGCCGTAGGCCTGGGAGAAGGAAGCACATCCGGGTCCAGCAATTAGCATAAGTGACTCACAACGGGAGGACGTTTGTGAGTTGCTCCAACAGGATTTATCTAATACTACTGCTTTTGTTCAAAAGTAAGTACCTTTTATTAGCCTACTTTGTTTATGATGCTTTATAGCATCACCGTATGAAAGTTCAGAACTTTCTCACGTCCAATTTGGACTTTGTACGTGTTTTTTAACTTACGGATAGAACTTTGGGTGCCGCTGGCACTAACGAAACCGATACTGCAGTTCTATCGACACCTGTTTTTCAGACAGGGAGAAATGGCAACCCGAGTTGCTCATTTCCTAAGAAAAGTCTCCCGGATCCTAATAGAGGATGAGGTTGGGGATGCTTCTGGGTGTTTTTTATAAACACCCCAGACCGGTTTAAGGCGAACCTCCGAGTTTCGTAATATTTTCTCCAACTTGTTGGCGCTGTAGCCACGGGTGGGAGAAGTGTACGGAACAGAGAGAGTGGGCGATCTCACGATCGATACCCCCCGTTTGGTTGGTTTCGTTACCACACACCTACGGCAAAATTTAGCTTCACGCCTGTACTGACACGTTGGAATACACGTTCTCTGTACCTTGTTCCTCAACCCAGTTTACTTGCTTACACTTGTGTAGTTGAGATGATTCCGGTTTAGTAACGCTTTATTTCGTTACAGGAACCGATGGCCACTCGCCGGAATAAGCCGCCCGCTGCAGCGGTCGGCGTCCCTCCTACGGATTACGATTCGTCACCACCGGCTACGGCTCCGCCGTCCCCACCGCCCGGGCCACATGCCTCTGATCAGGACAGTGATCAGCCCCCTCAACCTGTAGGTTGGGAGGCTAAGATGGCGGCTATGGTGGAGGAGAAAATGCGCCATTTCCAGGCTCATACCTTTGTAGACCCTTCCCAAATCCCTGATGAGGATTGGGAAGACTTCTCGGAAGACGAGGAAGACACGGTTTCGGCACCTGAGGTTCCGAAACCGAAAGCGCGCGGCAAGAAACGTCGCCCGGTTAGCAGCTCGGGAGACGAGTTCACCAAGAAGTCTAACACTAAGCGCTCCAAAAAGTCCAAGAAAAAGAAAAAGGAAAAGAAAGACTCGTCCTCGGACTCGTCAGACGACTCTTCTTCCACGGAGTCTGATTCTGATACGGAACGCGCAGGCGTTTACGCCAAAATAGGGGCTAAAGTAGGCAAGAAAATTGTCAAAAAGAAAGCTCACAAGGTGCGTACCACTACTATGATGCGCAAAACGGTGAATGGCCATTTCACCACCTTTAAGCCAGTGGAAGTCATCAACAAATTGACTGAACAGATCTCTGGAGTCAAGGGTATCCCCGCTACAGTGTCTAAGGACATGGATGCGGGCATCCATTTGTCGGACGAGCGTCGCCGGTACGAAACTGCCCTCTGCGTTATCCATAAGGCAGTTTTGGGGGCCTTGACGTCCATTATCCCTGTCGCTAACAGAATGCAAACCGAGAACAAGTTCTCGTCTTTGGCTCGGGTTATGGACCGGAGCATTGCCCTACTCGCAGCGGCGAGTAACTACATGACTCATCGCAGATTTGAAAATGTTTTCAAATCGGTCACCACCGATGCGGGCAAAGAAGTCGCACGCTCAAAGAAAGTGACAGATCATGACGGCAAAGAATACACTGTGTATTCAGGACCTACCCCCATCAAAAGCAACCCTCTGGATAAATCCAAGATGTTTGGGGGTCAGCTGGCTTACCTTTACAAGCAGGTGGAGGTAGACTACAAGAGTGCTAAGAACACCGAAGCAAAGGGCCGTAAATTCCAAAACCCAGCCGGGTTCAGACGGGCTAGGACGGATTTTTGCTTCCGCAGAGGAGGAAGGCCGTTCAGGGGCGGACCGTCCTTCCCGTTCAGCCAGCGGGGAAGAGGTCGAGGCGACAGACAAGCCTCAAACTGGAACGACAACCGCGGCTACAAGAGAGACTTCGTTCCCAAACCAGGGAACAAGTAGAGAACGCCACACAAACTTTCCAACCTCCTGACCCTGAAATGGTCACGGAGGAAACACAAACTGAAGTAAGCTTTTCTCAAGCAGGCAATATTGTTAATTATTTACATCAATGGCAACAGTTAACCACTAACCGAGAGGTTATTAGTATTGTTAAAGGCATTCACATTCCTTTCACACAATTGCCTGTCCAGAAAAGAGCTCCTTTTCCTTATCAATTTAATTCGCTAGAAAAGTTTCAGCTCGATCAACAAGTTTTACTTTTTGAAGCTAAAGGCATTGTCAACAGGGTTGAACATACTGAAGGTGAATTTATTTAAAATATCTTCTCCACTCCTAAACCAGATGGCACCATTCGATTGATTTTAGATTTAACCCAATTAAATGAAATCATTGAATACAAACATTTCAAAATGTTTTCCTTAGAAACAGCTCGTGATTTAATTACCCCAGATTGTTGGCTAGCGAGTGTGGATTTGAGAGATGCGTACTATACGGTTCCTATTCACCACATAGATCGCAAGTTTTTAAGGTTTCTCTGGAATGGCCAGCTTTTTGAATTTACCTGCCTACCAAATGGTTTGGCCTGTGCACCACGCCTTTTTACTAAGCTGTTGAAACCAATTTTTTCACACATGGCAAAACTGGGTCATTGTATGTTTCCATACATTGATGATTCTTTCATTATGGGCCAACCTTTCACACAATGTGATCTCGCCGTTCAAGATTTGTGTAAAATTTTTGCAAATTTAGGTTTCTTCATACATGACAAGAAATCCGTCTTTTCTCCTACAAAGGAGCTTAAGTGTCTAGGTTTCATTTTAAACACCACGGCTATGACCGTTTCGCTTACACGCCAAAAGAAAGATAAGATTTACCACACAGCGATTCAGCTGTTAGACATTTCTAGGCCAAAGATTAGACAGGTCGCAGTCCTTATCGGTATCATGGTTTCATATAGCCCGGCTATTCTATACGGAGCGGCACACATTAAATCACTTGAAATTGATAAGAATCTAGCTCTGGCCCGAGCAAAGGAAAACTTTGAAAAGACCATGTTTATTTCTGAAAACGGCCTTGCCGACATTTATTGGTGGCTAAAGCACTTTGATCAATCTCCCAACCCCATTAGAATGGGGGAGCCCGATACTACCGTTACCACGGACGCGTCTCTCCAAGGATGGGGGGCACATCGAAATGATGTAGCAACGGGCGGAAGATGGCTAGCATCGGAACTACCCGATCATATTAACGTTTTAGAATTGAGGGCCATTTATTTAGGTTTAACCAGCCTTGTTAAAGTCCCCAAAAATAATGTACGTATCCTCACGGATAACACCACAGCAATGGCTTATGTCAGGAATATGGGAGGTACAAAATCAATCAAGTGTAATGAAATCGCACTACTCATTTGGAACTGGGCTCAAACCTTTGACGTTTGGTTAACTGTGACACACATTCCAGGCACGCAGAATTGTCTTGCTGACAGAATGAGTCGCCAGTTCCATGATCACTTAGAGTGGTCACTAAATCCATCCATAGTCAAACACATCTGTCACACTTGGGGCTCGCCTCATATCGATTTATTTGCTTCGCGTAATAACTTTAAACTCGAGAAATATGTTTCGTGGCACCCCGAACCAAATGCTTGGCACATCGATGCCTTCTCACTAAAGTGGCAACATCATTTCTTTTACATTTTCCCCTCCTTTACTATCATTAGCAAAGTCGCCAGAAAGATACAAATGGAGGGAACACACGCCATCCTCATCGTCCCCGAATGGCACACTCAACCGTGGCTACCGAGATTACTAGCCACAGCCAAAAGCAGCCTACGCTTCCCAAGATTCCGAGGAAACCTGAAGCATCAGGGACCACTACAACGCCACGGAAACGTGTCGACAACTCCGTTGGTGGCATTCCTTTTCTAAATAAGTACTTGGAACAATTCGGTTTGGACAAAATTACACAAAAGCGTTTGGTTGATGATGCGTGGAGGAAAGGAACGGTTAAAATGTATACTACCTATTTAAAGAAATGGGGTATTTATTGCTTGCTTAAGAAGGTGAAGCCAATGAATCCCACAGTATCCCGGGTAGGACGCTTCCTACGTTTCTTAGAGGACGAAGGTCTAGGATATGGCGCGATCAATGCTGCCAGATGTGCTCTGTCAATAATCCTACCTCGGGTTAATGGACAAACAATGGGTAAACACCATGTTATTTGTTGGATCGTACGATCAATTTATCAGAGGAATCCACCTAAACCCAAATATAATAGGTTTTGGGATGTTTCTCTTGTGGTCAACCTCTTCAAGAAATGGCCAGAAAATAAATTTCTGGACGTTAAGCTATTAGGTTTCAAAGTAGCAGTGTTGCTTCTCCTCGTCACAGGACACAGGGGCCAAACTATAGTCGCCCTGTCACTCAATGGTCTGGAAATTGATAACAAGGAAGCAACATTTGATTTAACGACTTTATTAAAATCAAATCGTTTAGGTGACCCCTTTCCACAATCGGTGTCACGAGTTTCACACAGGATCGTAAATTATGTGTAGTCTCCGCGATACGGAATTATATATCCAAGACAAGGTTAATAAGAAACTCAAGACAACTTTTGGTGAGCTTTATTAAGCCACACAAGGCCATTTCCAGGGATACCCTCACCAGATGGACCATGAATGTGTTAAAACTATCTGGAGTCAATACAGACAGATATTCATCGCACTCTACACGGGGTGCAATGGTTTCCAAGGCAAGATTACTAGGCATCTCCGTTAAACGGATCCTAGCTCACGCCGGATGGAAGACCGCTAGATCGTTTGCTAGACATTATCACAAGCGACTAGAGAAGCCTCAGCCGATAGCACAGAGGCTACTCGCCAACTAAAAAGAAAAAGGTAAGAAAAACCAAAACTTTTTTCTCTTTATTGGTCATACAAATCATTTTTCCATTTACATAAATAAGACTTGATCACAACATAATAATAACAAACAGGAATATCAGGATAAAAATGCTATTACGTAAAGGTCTCCCTAGCCTGCGGCTAGCCAGAGGCGGCATACTGAGGTAAAATAGATTAGTTAGACGAATCTTACCTGGGTATAGATGATGGATAACTATTGTTTTACCGAGGTAGGAGCCTCGGTTAGACGTGGGCGAGGGCCCACCCACCACGCCCTGCCACGTCTATTCAATCACTCATACTAGGATTGGGTCAGATGACCTTAGGTTTGTTTTTTAGAATCATTTTTATCCTGAATTAGTAGGTAAAGATTGCTGGACCCGGATGTGCTTCCTTCTCCTTCTCCCTCGCCCACGTCTAACCGAGGCTCCTACCTCGGTAAAACAATAGTTATCCATCATCTATACCCAGGTAAGATTCGTCTAACTAATCTATCAATTAAGCCTCACGCCCGTAACTGTTTAGTGTACCCACTCCCCCCACAAAAATTCCAAAACCGTACTCTATCCAAGGCTTGTTGTACCATCGGGGTGGTGGAAAACAACAGTTATCCATCTATTGTACCCAGGTTAAGATTCGTATTTAACTAATAACTATATATAAAGCATATACAGTAAAACCCTCTCTAACCGATCACCTCCACAGATCGACCACTCCCCTA
The DNA here is from genome assembly GCA_030323885.1 of Branchipolynoe longqiensis. Taxonomy (NCBI): domain Eukaryota; kingdom Metazoa; phylum Annelida; class Polychaeta; order Phyllodocida; family Polynoidae; genus Branchipolynoe; species Branchipolynoe longqiensis. The sequence continues at coordinate 123,423,502 of CM059187.1, forward strand.
TATCGGTCGCTTTATTTGGGTCCAAACAATACTATTGTAACCATATTCTAACTCCCCAAACCGACCACCTCCCTAAATGGACCACTGAAAGTCGGTCCCAAGGTTGGTCGATTTAGAGAGGTTTCACTGTATGTATATATATATACCTCCCTGCCGTGTGAGGTACATAATCCACTTTCAAGCTCTCTCTCTCTGATTTCATTGAAAGAAAGAATCGGGAGATAATTATGTGAATTCCCTGTCAAGTTTATTACAAGTAATCCAAATCAGTGTAGGCTTCTTCAGTCTATCTAGGCTACATCCATCATAAATATTGTAGCATAATGCTCTCCAATTAAACTTGGGCAGTGAGGGTATTATATCGTGTGTGATGAATTTATTTAGAGTGCCTACTCTATCTTCTTTTATTTATTATTCAGGTCCTCAAATCTAACTAATAATATTAAAATGAAGGGTTCATATTAGAGATGCATCTTTTGTTGGGTATGTGTTGTGCCCCCTTCTTTGTCATCTCCTTCTTCTTCATTTCTTCTTCCTCTTTTGATTCTGCTTCTCTCATTCTCATCCCCTTCCTCACCTTTCTGCTTCTTCTTTTCCTTCTTTTTTTCTCCTTCTCCCACTGTCTCCTCATCCTCCTCACTTTTCTTCTTCTCCCTCTTCTTCCCCTTCTGCTCCTTCCTCCTCCGCTCCTTCTCTTCAAGTGCAAAGAAGATACTGACGGTATCTATCTGTGGGTCACGTCGCGAGAGCGTTTTATTTACCTGGCTGTCGGCTTGCTATTTTGAGAATGTGTTCTCATATTGAAATAAGGACAGGCCTGGCTTTAATTACCATCGGCTGCTAGATGGCGCTACGGAAGCAGAGCTCACCTCTGACCTTTCCCAGCGTCAACTCCTCGTAGCTCGTCAACGGCGTCTCAGGGCGTGATGCCTTGAGAATAAATTATTTGCTAATTAGGTAGTTCATGTTGATAATGCAATGGGGAGATGCATTTGCAGATCATCCATTATAGCCGATGTGGCAACTTGCGTTATATATATTGAAGATTTATACTGCCTATCATGGATAAGTCTGAATCGTCTTGTTTTCACCATTAGACAGTTGGTCAATAAAAACCTTGAGCCTACACTTTTACCGACCCAAGGGATTTTTAACCTCGCACACCACATAGACATGGTATGAGAGCAACTGGCCTTCGATGACGCTGTAAGTTATACACAGCAGTGGAAATCCAAAGTGGCAGAAGTGACAGCATGGTGCCCGTGTGTGTTGTGTATCTTGGTTGGAGTTTGGACTTTCACGTCCTGGCAACATATAAGGTCATCTCAAGATGGATGTGGTGATGATGAACAAATATCACTTAGGTATGGAGATATTGGTTAGCATGCTCTCATTGGCTTCATATGTAGTCATATTTTGTTGTTGCTCTCAATATCTTGTTGACTCACGTAGTTAGTGTTTATTCTAGTTAGACTCGCGTGGCAAGGCTTCGGGTTGTTTTTTGTTTGGAGGGGAAGCACATTAGTTGATTAAGCAGGGGAATTTTCAACAATGGACAATTGGTCTTCCTAATTCCACTGCTGCTTTGCCCTATTCTAGTCACGTCGAACGCCAGACTAGGTAGCAACAAGTATTTTTAAGTCATCGGTTTGACTCGAGGATTCAAATCCCATGACCTAGCAAAACTCATTCGATCATCCCATCTTATTGTCTTTTTTATCATTGATATTAGCTACTTCATATTCAGCAACAACTGACAATATAGATGGTAGAGACCACTTTCCCTGGCTGGTGCTCCTAACTTCTAGCGTTGGAAAACTGGGTTCGAATCTCACGACATACTAACAGTCAGCCTTCCCGTATTATTATTATTGGTATTATTATTGTTACTATTAGTATTACTATTACTGTTGTTATTATTATTATTATTATTATTATCATCATTATCATTATTATTATTATTTGCAGGAGTCCCATTCGCTGTAGAAATGGTCATAACTTTGCGTACTTTAAATACCTAAACCACTAATTGAATATAGGTCAATGATTTTTTTGGCGGTAAAGTATTTATTCATCTGAATATGACATTTGTTAGCGACGGAGCACTTTGTCTTCCGGCCATCTTACTATTGGAATTGACAATCTAACAGGTGTTTGTTTAGATTAGATCGGCTTAATATTCCTTTATATGCAGCAACAAATGTTTAATAAGTGCACCATTGTCTAAGTTCGATATGTAGAATAATATCTATGTCAACTGTTTTGGTTTTTAAAATATAATGCTTTCAGCGGACTATGCAATTTTAAGGTCGATGATTGTTAACCATTTGCTGCTTGTCTTCTCTCCGGACAGGTTACTGGAGGAGGAGGGGGAGGATGGGAAGGAGAAGGAGGACGCGGGATTCTGCCAGATGTACCGCAGTGCCGCCTGCTCAAAGTTTGTGGGCAACAAGAGCATCTTCGTCAAGAACAAGTACCAACAAGCCCGCATGGAAGAGCGCCTTACTGGTGAGTCGCACCAGGGTGTGTGTGTGTGTGGGGGGGGGGGGGGGGGGGGGGGGGTCCTCCGTCATGGAAAGAGGGTATGGTAGAGGGAGGGAGGGTGGGAGAGAGGGAGGGGGTGCGAAGGTCCTCTGTCATGGACAGAGGGGATGGTAGATGGAGGGATTTGTTTGGTTCTTTGTTGTTGTTTTACGTCCTAGCAACATCTAAGGTCATATCAGGACGGGTGCTGACTTGTGACAGTGCACACTCATGGCGACTTTTATAGTGCTGTCCCACTGGGAAAGCAGGCCACCAGCACCATGACATGATATTCCACTCAGTCACATTATCCTGACACTGAGCGAACCAGTCCTTGCCCTATCCTTGCGGTGATGAGTGCCAGGCTAGGAAGTGACAAGTATCAACTTTTAAGTCATAGGTTTGACTCGACCAGGGTTCCAACACACGATCTCATGGGTTCGGATCCCCCGATATCCCAAAACAGGGGACGGACACTCAACTCATTCGGCCACCCCGTCTGGTCTGGAGGGAGGAAGGAAGGAGGGGAGGGAGTGGGAGGGTCCTTGGCATGGAAAGAGGGGGTAATTGAGGGAGTTTGGGGGGAGAAACGGGTGTGTGTGTGCGGGGGGGGGGTCCTTTATCCTGGAAAGAGGAGGTTATGGAGAGAGGGCAGGAGAGAGAAAGGTAGCGGGGATGGTTGGTGGAGGGAGGGAGGGAGGGAGGGAGGGGGAGTGTGGGGGAGTTCTCTGTCATGGAAAGAGTGGATGATGGTTGGAGGGAGTGACGGAGGTAGAAGGGAAGGGTTATTTGGTTGTGTATTGGGTCCTAGCAACGTCTATCAGTATCAGAACGAGGACGAGGATAAACTTGTAACACTAACACTAGTAACACTACTAACAGGGATTTATAGTGCTGACTCACTGGGACATGACCCAATATCCGACTTAATCACATTATCCTCACACCAGCCTTTGCCCTTTCGGGTAATGAGGTGTCTAGTAATAGGAATTGGCTGCTGGGGTGAAAAGGGTGTGATAGCATAAAATCATGCAGGGCTAAGTTAAACAAAAATTGTAATACAGTCTTTCAGGAGGGGTTCTCTATTCACAAAAAAAACTCGATCCATATATATTTAGTCCTGCTTTTGGAATGAAAATCAAATCATTCGTGGGGACACCATGATGTGCCTAGTAGGAATAGTTGGTATGTACCACATTCACATATTTTGTGGGTGTTTTTTTTTGTCTGTCTGGAATCACTAGTTTGCTCTATTTCTGACTTAATGACCACATAATTTGTTGACATAAGCCGCACTGTGTGAATTACTGCCATTATTAGGAACATAATGTCGAAGGTCCACGAACGCGGCGTCGATTCTGAGTACACATCAGAACGAGGCTCCTCCAGGCACGACGCCTGTGTGTGTGTGTGCGTGGGTATAGTGGTGATGGTTGGGCGGCGGGTGGGTAGGGGGAGGGGGGAGTGTGGCGGGGGGCGGGGGGGGCGGGAGTAGGACGGGGGCATATGTCACATGGGCCACCATGGCAACGTTGGCAGAGTCACCCATTATCGCCCAGCAACACCGGAAGCACACCTCGGAAGAATGCGGCGCTGGTGGCCGGCGCGTCCGGCCAGCCCAGGTTTAAGTCAATAGCTCAGAGACATACATTCCTGCGTGTGACCAGCGGTGGCTGTGTGTGTGTGTGTGTTGGTGGTCGCACGGGCTGGGCGTGCTGGTCATCCTAAGTAAACACGCCCTGGTCTGTATTGTCTGCCTTGTATTGTTCACAACGGGAACGCTGATTGGCTGCTGACTGACTGTGACGAACCGCGGACAGCGTCCCGTTGTGTGTGCTGAGTGGTCCGTTGCCAGGCGATGTTGGTGGTTGGGAATTGCCAAGATATACCTACCACTGGTCATCATTGGTCACTATTGGTGACCATTGGTCAGCATTGGTCAGTATTGGTCAGTATTGGTCACCATTGGATACCATTGGTTACCATTGGTTACCATTGGTCAGCATTGGGGACCGGTCATCACCATTGGCAATCATTTATTACGATTGGTCACCATTCGTCACCATTCGTCACCATTAGTCACCATCGGTAACCATTGGTCACCATTTTTCACCATTGGTCATCATTTGTCATCATTTGTCATCATTTTCACAATTGGTCGCCATTGGTCATCACTACTCACAATTACTCACCATGGGTCACCATTAATCACAGCACTTTAAAGTCGCCATGAGTGTGCACTGTCACAAGTCGGTACCCGTCCTGATATGACCTTAGATGTTGCTAGGACGTAAAACAACAACAAAAAAACAAACAACTAATCACCGATGGTTAATATTGTCACAATCGCTTAACCAATGGTTACCATTGTTCCCAATTAATCACAATTTCTCATCACTAATAACTGCAGGTCGTCATGGGCACTACACGCACTACTCAGATGAAGAACTCACATCAATGCCTGTTTGCGAGTTTACCTGCATAGTTTTGTGCGTGCAGATTTCTCAGCGTGATTTAATAGTAAAATGAGTTCACGAATGAGAACTAGGCTACCCGGCTTTCTGTCGTGCTAGCTAAACGTGCAAAGCTTGATATCATGCTCTGATACTCATGTGCTATGAATCTGTGATACTGCCGTGATGCAATGTGTCTGCCTGGGGATATGAAAGTACTTAGTTAATATTGTGTTCGTAACAGAACATATATTGGGAGCGTTGCTACTTATGCCTACTCCATTAAGCACAGTAGAATAACATAATAATTTTAACAATATAAGAGAGAGACATGGATGACTCGGTAAGAGCGCTGCCTGGTTCCCCGTGCGAGAGGTCGTGGGTTCGAAAATTGATCCAGCTAAAGCAATTATTTTCTAAATTAATACTTGTTAATACGCTCGCAATAATAGAATGGGGCAACGACTGGTTTGCTCAGTATCAAGATATTGTTACTGAAGGGGTGGGCGGGGGGTATCAGGTCATTATGCTGCTGGCTTGGTCTTGCAGTGGACAACACTATAACGTTCCTGTGTAAGTGCCCACTGTCACAAGTCGGTACATATACAGATCTGACCTAAAATGTTGTCACCAATAAGCAAACTATTTAATAAATATATATAATATTAATAGTTTGTCTTTCTGCATATATATATACATATATATGGATTGGCGTTTACGTGGTTTTGCGCCTGAACTCTTCATAACATTTTATATATATATATATATATACATATATATATATATATATATATATATATAAAAGAATTTTTACCTGAAAATAAGCTTAAAGCTCAGTAATTCCATATGCTGACATGGTTATGGAGCAATATGCGATATACACTTTATGAAGGTTTGATTCCAATGTCTCTCTCCATTTTTCGATTGGTGTTTACATGATTTTGCGCCTGAACTCTTCATATGTGTATATATAAGAGTATACACACACATATGCAGAAACTGTATAAACAGCTACTGAATATGGTCACATATGTTCTGGCACGTCCCTGGAGGAAGGAAGGTTTCAGAGTCAGACCCCGAGGCCACCTGAGCTGTTTCCTTTTATTTGTCTTTTATGTTCGTGTGTCTATTTTCTGCTAACGAAATAGCAAAATAGCGAAATGGTAGACAGGAAGTGTGAACACCTATTTGTCTCGCAATTTTGCTTGAGTGCAAGTAAATAAGCAACACAAGGAATACAAAGGCCAGGGGAAGCTTATCCTAACCTAGGAATATATAGACACATAAACCAGATGTCACTACTTTCTTGAATTGTAATATTGTAACAGTATTTACTTAAAGGCCCTGTCATACTACAACGTAATGACATCAGCGTAGGGAGAACGTGAAAAACATCAAACTTCTCGGCGTAGTATGCAACTTTGGGCACAAGTTGAACGTGGATGCAGCATAGTTGATGAGAGCATAATGTTGGTAAAGCATAGTGATAGCATCATTCAACGAGAGAGGACAACGTAATTATGCTCACGGAATGTTATGTACGTTATTCCATTGCCAGAACTATGTTGCTTTACGTTACATGACGTTACATATGTCATGACACAGTGGCGAAATGCTGAACGTACGTTGGACGTATGTTCAGTGTACATTCTCCTGACGTTCTCCTGATGTTCCCATTATGCCGCGTGGACGTTTCCACCGGCTTTAATGTGGGTCAACCTAGTGGAACATAGTGAAACGTAGTGAGCAGCATTTGACTAACATCCGTTTAACGTCATTGACGTTCGGCAAACGTGTACAGAACGTACGCCAAACGTAAACTCTTACGTTCGAGTTATGTCGAAAGTTTTGAACAGGTTCAAAACCTTGATGCGCACCAACGTAACACGATGTAACATGATGTAGCTTGATGTCAGTCTAACGTCATTCTGACGTCATCATAACGTAACCCAACGTACGTCAACGTAATGACGAAATGTGAGCATGTCAGGCTTATGTTGGCTCGTTACGTCGTAGTGTGACAGGGGTATTAGTTCAAATGCCTCTAAACAACAGCTAATAGGGACATTTACTAATTTATATCTATAATTTGTAATAGCAATTAATAACTGTTACGGACAACATGGTTAACCACACCCGTCTGTCCACGTAACTGTAGTGATTGTTTCTTTTTATTCTTTTCGCTCTTGTTTATTGTGAGCCTCTCCCACGGGGCCCGACACACCCACGTCCACATCCACACTCGCACACACACACACACACGCCTACACATTTTGGCACGAATCTGGACAGACTGACATCGGGAGCCTAGGGTTGTTGGTTTTTTTTTGGCAGGAAAATAATCCAGAATATGGACGTTCATCCAAAATCGTACTAGTAGGATAGTGGGAGTGGGGTCAAGGTGCTGTTCTGAACTTGTATACTTACATTAGCCACTGACTATATCATATATGTAGAGAGGATTGTGTAGCTATTTTGGCTCCCCGGACTTGGAACAATTACAATTACATTCAACATAGTAAGAGCTATATACTGGCAACTGCACAATGGGATTGTATAAAGGAATCGTATATACATTGTATAATATACGTATATAAAGTATATATATGATAGATATATAGTCTACGTAATTAAATAATATTCATAGAAATTAAATGATATAACTCTAAGATATATAATTGTATATAAATATATATATAAATGTGTATAAATTCAAATATATCAATATACAGTAAAATCTCTCTAAATCGCCGACCTTGGGGCCGACTCTAAGTGGTCCATTTAGGGAGGTGGTCGATGGAGGGAGTTGGAATATGGTTATAGTGGTATTGGTGGGACCCAAATAAAGCGATCGATATAGGGAGTGGTCGGTCTGTGGAGGTGGTCGGTTAGAGGGGTTTTACTGTATAGATAAGTATGTGTAATCGGACACAGCCTCGCACCATGTAGATTAAGACCCGTACAGGCTACCTGGCGTCCTGCCACCACCCCGCCACCACCACCCCGCTCACCCCACCAGGCGGCGCCACCGCCCGCCGGTGCCGTGACGTGACGAGACGGTCCGGCTCCGCGAGGTGTGACCCTGAGCTGCTGTGGGCGACCTTGACCCTAATTGAGCAGCGGCGGGGTCAAGTTGGTGCCCTGGGTGAGTGTGGGGCTACGGTGGGTGGGTGGGTGGATGGGTGGGTGTGAAGGGCTGGGAGGGGCACTGTTTCATCAAGGGTTATTAGCGGTTATTTGTGGTAACCTGGAGGTTCACTCAGGGTGACCTTGTGACCACGTGATCACGTGACGAGTGGAGGATGTACTAATGAACTGTGCCCATGCCATTGTTGGCAGCGTGATGTAGGCAGCGGAAAATGATATAGACTCATAGACAACTACGACATGAGGTTGTGTGGCTTTTTGTCTGTTATATCAATATGTGGATGTTCTCAGTGTGAACTATCATCATTCACATAGTGTTACTGGCGCGACCTACTTTTCATATTATTAAAGTCGCATAGTCGGATAGTTTTGAGTTTCTGCCATTTTCTGAGATGGATATATTTGACTGATAAGTAAGATCTACTTTCGTAATCGTAGTCGGTTCTAGTAAGCTTGCCTAAAATTGGCTAACTTTGAAGATAGTTGAAGTGAAAACATGCCAAATTAATGTTGGTAAGCCCGTCAAGATGTTCTGATACCATTGACTGCAGCAGCAACATGTTCTCTTAAATTGGCTTCGTGTCCATTTATATGCATTTACACATGCTTATTGAGTGCATCAGTATCTAAGTTGGATAAGTTTGATCAAATCTAGGTCAGTGATGTCCATTCATTTTGACAGAAGCTAAAATCTGAGAGATTTTTCAGTATCTAAGTTGGATAAGTTTGATCAAATCTAGGTCAGTGATGTCCGTTCATTTTGACAGAAGCTAAAATCTGAGAGATTTTTCAGCATCTAAGTTGGATAAGTTTGATCAAATCTAGGTCAGTGATGTCCATTCATTTTGACAGAAGCTAAAATCTGAGAGATATTTCAGTATCTAAGTTGGATAAGTTGGATCAAATCTAGATCAGGGATGTCCATTCATTTTGACAGAAGCTAAAATCTGAGAGATATTTCTGAAAGCGAGGAAGCTTTGATTACATTGCACACGTCAATACTGAATAATGGTAATAATTTGACAACGATAGACAAGGATAATGCTGATTACTAGCTAATATATTAATAGTCAAATGAGTTCACAAAGGAGAACTTGGCTTCACAGCTTTCTATCGTGCTAGCTAAACATGCAAAGCTTGATATCATGCTCTGATACTTGTGCGCTATGATTATGAATCAGTGATACTGCCGTCATGCAATGTGTCTGTCTGGGGATATGAAAATATATAGTTAATAGTGTATTTGAAACAGAACATACATATTGAGAGTGTACCTACTAATGGCTATGCAGAGGATGTGTTTGAGGGGGGGGGGGTGGTATATGGGATCCCTTCAAACACAATCTGTACCGGGTCATTTCGACAGAAGCTAAAATGGATGAGACCAAAAGAAGGACACAACACAACACAAGAAAACCAATGGGCCTTGCCATATGTTGCAGGCAATGGCCAAAGTGTAAAAGATCACATCGTAAAAAGCACCAAGCCGCACACTTTGCGGTTGGGTCCAAAATAAACTGCACCCCTCAGCACCGACTTATTTTCTTCCCATTACCACCAACCAATGTACATTTGCCACGTGTCTGTTTCTTATTTCTGCTCACCCTTCTTTTTAAAGGGTTCTGCGCTGTAAGTGTAAGCGGTAGGTTGCAGTGTTTTTTTTGGGGGGGGGGGGGGGATGAGGGGCGGAGTTAGGTGGTCCCCAAGAGTTTCCTCAACACTGTTTCACATAGTTGGGTTTTTTTAAAGTCTATTTGTCCAGCTTGAGTTGTTGCCACAGTCCATCCCGCCGTGACTTCGAATTAGAATTAGAAGGTTGGTAGGGGAGTGTGGGTGTGGGTGGAGATGGGGGTGCGAGGTGATTGTGGGGGATAGGTGAGGTGGGGGTTCCTCGGGTGTGGATATGGAATGGAGGTGGGTTGCGAGGTGGGGGTCTAAGCTGGGTACAATTGTGGGATGTCCTTTTCTCTCTCTTCCCTTTCTTCCCCTCTTCCCTCTCTTCCCTCTCCCTCTCGGTATCCCTCTCCCCCTTCTCCCTACCCCTCTCTCTCCCTCTCGTTCTCCATCTCCCTCTCCCCTTCTCCCGGACTCCCTCTCTCCATATATCCGTCTCTCCCTCTTCCTTCTCTTCCCTCTCTCCCCTCTCTCCCCTTCTCTTCCCTCTCTTCCCTCTCTTCCTTCTCTTCCCTCCCCCTCTCCCCCCTGCCCCTCTCTCTCCCTCTCGTTTCCTCGTCTCCCTCTCTCCCCCTGCCCTTCCTCCCGCCCTCTCTCCCTTCGTTCTCCCTCTTCCTCTTCTCCCTCCCCCTCTCTCTCCCTCTCATTCTCCCTCTCTCCCTTCTAGCCCCCTCTAGCCCCTCTCCCCCCCCTCCTCTCCATCTCCCCCTTCCTCTCACCCTCTATCCCTCTCTCCATCTCTCCCACTCGCCCCCTCTCCCTTTCTCCTCTCTCCATCTCTACCTCTCTACATCTCTCTCCCCTCCCCCACTATCTCTCTCCGCCTCCCATGTCTTTTTCCGTCTCTCTCTGTGTCTCCCACCGGCTCTCTTTTCCGTCTCTCCCTCGCTCTGTCTCTGTTTCCTTTCCTTTCTTTCTTTCTTTTTTTCTTTCTTTAGTTGCGGGAGGGTTATCTATGAACGTCCAGGTTTAGTTGCACATGTCCTTGATTGGGATGAACGGTAAAAATGAGTTCTGTTTTTGGTCCCACTGCCCCCCCCCCCCCCACACACACACTTTTCTAAACTACAACCGGAAGCTTTAGAAGAAACGTCCCATATGGTTTCACTCTTACCCAGTTCCCGTGAAAACTCGCATGTTTAAAAACTAATGTAATGCTTAAATATATAAATTTAAATATAAATATATATGAGCCTGACTCAAAAGGTGATAACTCTTCTTTTTTTCCATTGTAATGATTGACACAAAACAGCACAGAAACGGTTACACTGAAAACACAAGGACATTTGCTTCAAATCAATATGTATTCTATTGGGATTATGAAACACCATGTAAAAAACAAATCAGTTTATCCTGAGCAAATGCATAAGCAGATAGTATGTTGATCGTTACAATGGACAAAGTTTTGTCCCATATTGTTTAGCACCTTTTGAGACAGTCTCATATATATGCATATAGAGTAACACCTGTCTAACCGACCACCTCCACAGATTGACCATTCCCTATATCGATCGCTTCATTTCAGTCCCAATAATACCATTGTAACCATATTCTACCTCACTAAACAGACCACCTCCCTATCTGGACGACTTAAAATGTGTCCCAAGGTCGGTCGATTTAAAGAGGTTTTACTGTATATGGATATTTCTAGTCTAGTATTAGTAACTAGCCTTAAAATAATTCTAGATAGAGATATTTTCACACACCCGGTGCTCCATATTTAGCATTCAGAATCGTTTATCCCATTTAGCCTGAGTCAGCACTGCTGATTGCTGTGATATTGGATTCAATAGAAGCTAGGTCAAATGAATTAAGCCATGGTAGTAAAGTTCAATCAGTGGACTGCACCTGAAAATTTCCATAGCAGGCAATCTGCTGATAAATCTCATTAGTAGTCATTGTATAGGGGAACACTGCTTTCAGAACAGACACGATATGCTCACTGTTCCCTGAATGCTTAGAGCTAATGGTATACAAAGAAAAGCAATAAATGTTTTGTTGTTGTTTTATACTGCCTATGATGAATAAGTCTGAATAATCTTGTTTTCACCGTCTGACAGTTGGTCAATATAAATCCCCAGCCTACACTTTTACCGACCCAAGGGATTTTTAACCTCCCACACCATGTAAACATGGTATGAGAGCAAATAAACTTTAATGACACTGTAAGTTATACACAGTGGTGGAAATCCAAATTGGCAGAGGTGGGGGCATGGGGAATTGGTTTCATCCATATACAGCGTGGCCATGTAAAATGATCAGACCGTCTTGCCTCAATTCTACACCAGATGACTGGTAGGGGAACTTTACTTGTTTCCAATAAGATTGAATCTGTAAAATGACAACAACAATCAACCCTGTTTTCTGGGTGCAACTGACCATTGGTGTCTTATCTGTCTTCCTATTACATGTATGGCCATTGCCATCAACTGGTTCCACCCTCATGTCAATTCTTCACTTCCCGCCTATTATGCTTTCTCACAAATATCAAAATATTGGGACCAGACGGGATGGCCGAATGAGTTAGAGCATCCGTCTCCCGTGTTGCTAGACCATGGGACCAGGGGTGCAAACCCTGGTCGAATCAAACCAATGACTTGAAAAATTGATACTTGTCGCTTCCTAGCCAGGTGCTTGGCATTATTACAATAGGGCAAGGACTGGTTGGCTCAGTGTCAGGGTAATGTGACTGAGTGGAATATCAGGTCATGGTGTTGGTGGCCTGGTCTCCCAGTGGGGCAGCACTATAAAGTCACCACGTGTGCGCACTGTTACAAGTTGGTACCCATCCTGATATGACCTTATATGTTGCTAGGACATAAAATAGCAACAAACAAATCAAAATATTGGAAGTGTTTACAGCCTGACGACTGTGTACAAAGTGCTTCGGCCTTGCTAGCCAAGTTCCTCTGCCATATTCACGGCGCTCTGTCCAGATGAAGTAGTTTCTCTTTTTAATTGCAGTTTAATAAGCACAGGAAAATTCAATCGTGGAAAAGTTTTACAACTCCTTGCCTTATTCTAGTGAGGCCAAGCCCCAGGCTAGGTGGCAAGAAATATCAATTTTGAACTCATTGCTTTCACTCAGCCAGGGTTTGGAACCATTGGAACCCAGGGGCTTGAATCGCATGACCTTCCAAAACAAGAGGCGGACGCTCAACTCATTTGGCCACCTCATTTTGTCTTAATCTTCTGGACTCAGTGCAAACAATGCAATTAAATATTTCCTTCAGTACTGGTATTCAGAACTCCTTAGGTTTTAGATCAAATCCTCCTAAAGCTAAGATTTAGGATTCCGCATATATGCGACATGTCATTCGCATTCATATTCGCATTCGCATTCGCATTCACATTCACACTGATCAGTCCATTGAGCGATCCATTTTGTTGCATCCGCATTCAGATCCAGACATATTTAAGCACCACCATGTGTTTAGGTACTTTTCTATTTTTTGTCGCATTCGCATGCTGCATACTGCATGTATGGAATCTTTACGCTATTTTTGTTAATTCCAGCTGCATTCACGGTGATCGCCACATCAAGTGACCTGTCTCAGCGCTGCGGTGAGTTCGCCATCCCATCACTGTGCTTCTACGCCTTCCCGCTGTGTGACGACACGGGACCTCATCAGAAGCCGAGGATGATTTGCCGCGATGAGTGTGAGATCCTGGAGAATGACCTCTGCAAGACTGAGTACCTCATTGCCAAGAACCATCCACTTATAGGTAGGTGTGACCAGCTAATTGAGCTGAGCTGCTCGCTTATTTGACAGTAGGCTTTTGACAATACTCTGACTCAAATAATTGAATTATTTATAGAGAAGAGATTAATGAGTTAATAACAAGACCGTTTTTGTTTGTTTGGTACAGTAGTTGTTTAACCGGAGGAAATTTCAATCACAGCCCATTGGTTTTCTTCATTCCACTGTTCCTTGCCATATCCTAATAATGCTGAGCACCTTGCTAGGAAAGGACAAGTATTAATTTTAAGTCATTGGTTTGACTCGACCAGGGTTCGAACCCATGATCTACCATCACGGGAGATGGACGTTATAACTCATTCGGCCATTCGTTTTTAACCTGATCAGCTGCAGAGTCATGTATGATTTCACGAATTATGAAATTAATAGCAAGACCAGACTGAAGAGTGATATACATGTATACAGTATATATATATATATTAAATATACTGTCGCACTCTGTTCTGGGCTGCATAAACTTGTTACCGTCAAGTCTAAGCTCACGTATACCTCTGTATTCTCTTCGGGCTGCTAGCTACACATGTACACCACATGTGGTATCCATGACATGCGCCAAAAACTATATAGCACAAAGCCCTTAGTTACATTACACAGGACACACAAGGCGCCTGTTGAGGAAACAGCATACGATAACATCCCACCAACGTCTAACTCATGGTGACATTTACTTTAGAGCGAACAGAGCTATTCCTGGATGGAGTATCAGTGGATATTGTGTTTTTTCACCGTTCCGGGTTGTACTTACCCAATCCGGATTTTGGATCCAGATATTTAGAGATGGATTCGGAACAATTACTTGAATTATAATTTGGTTTTAGTGTGTGTTTTTCGGTATATTCATTGATTAATGACGAGAATATTTTTATTTCGCAGACAATTGGTCTTCCTTATTCCACCGCTCGATGTTAGTAATGCCGAGCATTAGGCTAGGTGTTGACAACTATCAATTGTTAATTCATTGGTTTGACTCGACCAGGGTTCGAACCCAGTGTGTTAATAGGGAAATTGTATCTACATAGTGACCTGTTCTTTACTAGTTGGCTACGTGTGTAGTCAGATGGAGCAACGTCTAATACTAGTAATAGAAGGGTTGGTCCTAGATCTGAAAAAAAAAACACCACTGGAGTTCAGAGTCAGATGGAGCAACGTCTAATACTAGTAATAGAAGGGTTGGTCCTAGATCTGAAAAAACAACACCACTGGAGTTCAGAGTCAGATGGAGCAACGTCTAATACTAGTAATAGAAGGGTTGGTCCTAGATCTGAAAAAAACAACACCACTGGAGTTCAGAGTCAGATGGAGCAACGTCTAATACTAGTAATAGAAGGGTTGGTCCTAGATCTGAAAAAAAAAACACCACTGGAGTTCAGAGTTAGATGGAGCAACGTCTAATACTAGTAATAGAAGGGTTGGTCCTAGTTCTGAAAAAAAAAACACCACTGGAGTTCAGAGTCAGATGGAGCAACGTCTAATACTAGTAATAGAAGGGTTGGTCCTAGATCTGAAAAAAACAACACCACTGGAGTTCAGAGTCAGATGGAGCAACGTCTAATACTAGTAATAGAAGGGTTGGTCCTAGATCTGAAAAAACAACACCACTGGAGTTCAGAGTCAGATGGAGCAACGTCTAATACTAGTAATAGAAGGGTTGGTCCTAGATCTGAAAAAACAACACCACTGGAGTTCAGAGTCAGATGGAGCAACGTCTAATACTAGTAATAGAAGGGTTGGTCCTAGTTCTGAAAAAAATAACACCACTGGAGTTCAGCGGCATATTGTTTATACTGGAGTGGAAGATGCTGAAATGTTTTAGACAAGGTGACTGAATGAGTAGAGTGCATCCTTCCCATGCCGAAGGTGATAGGTTCGATCCCCGTAGCATCAAACCAAAAACTATCAAAACCTATACATATCATCACCATGCCTGCCAGGCGGCATCACTAGGATAAGGTAAGGCATCACTAGGATAGGATAAGATTCAAGAATCCGTGGAATGAGTATGGTAAACAAACTTTTCCCATCCTCACCTTAAGCCATCAGCAAACAACCATCAATCAATCCTATAATTTAACTAATATCACATTTTTAAATATAACTTGACCCGATTTCAATGTTCATCTTTATTACTTGAACCGGAATTGAGAAAGTTAACATGATTGCTTCACATCTACACCAGATGTGTTTTCAATGATATGTAGAAATACTATATAGCACAAACCCCTTCGTTACATTCCGCAGGACATGCAAATAATTATATTTAAAAAAAGTTAAAAGAATAAAAATACAACTTACAAGCCAAATCTTTCAGGGCGATTTAATACGTTAAAGCTGCATAGTCCGATGAAATCATCAAATTTTCAAAACCAAAACAATTATCTACATATCTACCTTAGATACTGGTGCACTTCTTAAACATCTGTCACCACATGGATGGGAATACTGTGGCAATTTAATAGAACCTGTTATTGCAGAATCGCATGGTGTTTTGGCATGCCTGCTAAAATTAATTTTGCATGTTTGCATTTCAAATATCTCAAAATTTAGCCGAATAAAGCAAAAGTTACTCCAAGCTAAAGTAACGTAGATTGTAACGATCAACCTACGATATTTATCTCAGAAAATGACAGGAACTCATAACCATCGGATTATTCAGCTTTAATTTGGAAGGAATCCTAGCGGTGAAATACTGGAATATACTAGAATGCCCCCCCCCCCCTCCCAGCCCACCACCCACGCACCGCCACCCTGAGGCATATCTGCGCGAGTAGAAACAGTAGACTTCTCAAGAAGTGCAAGCAGTCGGCCGCGTGTGTTGATACATGGCCGCGCCATGTTGTCACTGGCTACAAGTACTAACCTACTACCGATGCAATGTACACCAGCTTCAACCGCAATAATAAATAGAGCCGTTTGTTTGGCCAGCAAACACCGCGATAATCACACTGTATCGGCGAGCTGTCGCATGGTGTAAAACAATAATATATATATATAAAATTTAAAAAAAAAAAAAAAAGTTTAATTTTTAAAAAAGGCCGATAAAACTAAAAGTAAACCAAACACATAGGAACAACAACACAGGCCTTGCCGTGTTTTCTCATTGCCAAACGCACTGGGCGCTTGGTGTTCCAGCAATAAGCAGGACATAAACGTGTGTTTTGCTTATTCCCCCGCAGGTAACCAGTTCGTGATGCCTAATTGCAACGACCTGCCGGAACCAGGAACACCGGAAGCAGAGAACTGCGTGCGCATCGGTATCCCGCGCACCAATAAGTACAACTCGCGTAAGTGTTTCATTCTGGGTTATTCTGTTGTGAAGAGTAGTAGTTTTGTTTGATCTCCGATGTTTTGTTTGATCTCTGTAAGGGAGGGGATTATTCCATCCTTATATTTGACTCTCTTCGCTGAATCCAGTCAATGTCGTACTGTTACCTCTGCTGGGATGAAAGATCTCCGCGATTTTGCGGATTTCCGGGATTGTTCAATCCCGCAGCACCATCAGCGTATACTAATATGTGGTGCAGACTCCGCAGGACTATCAGCGTATACCATTAATACATGCTGCAAATGGTGCAGCACTATCAGCATATACCAATATATATGAAACCTGACTTCCAGAAATTTTCCGTGATTCCCTGACATATAAGTGACAATGCTAAACCTATGGGAGAATATCTGCATTTCCGCTTTTTTTCCCGGGAGACCACTTTCATCCCTGCCTCTGGGTAACCTGTAGTCCTCGTCCCAAACACCTTAAACCTAAACCTAAACCTAAGCCAAACGTGAACTTACATAGTCCATTCATATTAGTGGTGATATTCTCCTTACGGACCAATAAGCAGAGACCTAGTTCAATTCAAACTAGCATTGTTTGAACACTGATAATTGTGTGGTATTCCAAGTGAATAACAAACTACAAGTTCTTTATTCTAAATGTCAATATATCAATAGTCGTCGCGAACCAGTCAGTAACTTAAACGCATCCGACTCTAATATGGTAATTATAAAAGCAACCCACTTCAGAGATGGGTTCATAATTGAAAATTATGGGTGTTTCTGGTGGTAGTGCTCATAGAATTGAGGGGGCGGGGTGTCAGCACAACCTTCTCTCCTTCTCAGATATCCTTCTCAGATATCCACTCACACATTTACTTGCACACTCTCTCACTGATTCACTGACTAACTCACCCGTACACTTCCGCATACTCATTCACCCATTCACACATTCACTTACACACACGCTCACCCATACACTCACACTTACTCACACACTAATGTACACACTCATTCACTCACACACTCACTCACAAGAGTCACATGCTCACCTTTACACACACTCATTCACTCGCTCATGCACTCACTTACACACTCATTTGCACACTCACTCACTAACCCATTCACTTACACACTCACACAACCCTTAGATGTTCCTAGGACGTAAAACAACAACAAACAAACAAACCACTCAAACTCATTCACACCCACTCATACTCACTCACACACTCACTTATTCATTCACACACTCACACACTCACACTCACTGACACTCACTTACACACTTACTCACTCACACACTCACCAACTCATTTACACTCACTCACACACTCACTTACCCACTTACACACCAAGTCACACTCACTCACACTCACACACGCACTTACACTTCACTCACTCACACACTCAGACTCACACCCACACACACTCACACACTCACTCACTGACGCCAGCACTCTACACTCCGAGTACTCTGCCCTCACTCTCCCAGCACATCACAGCACAGCACAGCGCCGCCTCATGACGCAGTGCTCATGAGTTATTCACCCTGGCTTCGAAACGATTAATCCGTTTCCTTATTACGGCCATTACGGCCACCATTATCACCGCCGTCGGCCATTATTTATTCACCTCACTGCTGGCAAAACAAAGATGGACCCCCCCTCTCCCCCTCCCCTCCCCCCCCTCTCCCCCTACCCCCCCCCCCCATCCTTCCCCACCTACCATTTTTTTCTCTCAGGCACTCGAGGCCAACCCACTCAGTCGGCAGCTATTTTGACATTTGTTGCTCATTTGGGGCTCGGCTGACATTTAGAGGGAGGGTATATTTTTTGTTGTAGTTGCTAACCTGTGTGTTGCCGGGGTGATGTATCATGTACAGTGAAGCCAGTCACTGGTCCCCGGATCAGACACTTCATGGTCCGGCTCAGTGGTTTAGTGTTCAGCTGTCTTACTTTGACAGCAACAGAGGTGGCTCTAATCACTTATGCTATTTTTAATTAAAGCTTCGGACTCTGGACGTGCCTGGAGTAATCCAGCAGTTAAACTTATACCAGATCTCTATTAGTATTAATAGTAGTATATCACAGGCAATAGCCATATGTTTCTTCCTAATTCAACTTGGCAGGATTATTGCCATGCATTTCTTTCTAATGTACTTGCACCAAAATGTTCCCAAAATTTTCCAAAAATGTTCCCAGCAAACATTTATAGTATCTATAATAGAAATAATATTATAATCATATATAATATGTACTATATATCACATGTTATATATTATACATATTCTATATCTATATTATATATCAATAATATATATCTATATTATATATATATTATATATCTATATTATATATCTATATTATATATAATATATATTATAATATTATGTATAGTATACACACTCACCCATACAGTGATAATTGTGTGGTATTCCAGGTGAATCAAAAACTGCACTTTCATTATTCTTATTGTCAATATATCAATAGTCGTCACGAACCAGTCACTCCAGTCACCGGCGGACCCCAGGTTACCCAGAGGTAACAGTTCGGTGTTGACTGGGTTCAAACGTCAATGCAACACCCAACAAAGAGAGTCAAGTGTAAGGATGGAATTACTCGAACAATTTTGGTGCAATTTACGTTAGGAACCTGTATGGCAAGAACCCTGCCAAGTGTAGTTATGAGTAGGCATATGGCTATAGGTGAGTTTGAAATATAAAATCTCTAGTGAAGAATAAGGGTAGGAGGGGGACCAACCCCAACTCATAAGCTGAAGCTGCGACCCGGCATGCCAGGTCGCAGCTCGAACCCTTTCTGAGAGACCAGTGGGATTCAGTGGCCATGAAATGTCAGCCAAATCAGTGTACACCCCACCCCCCAAAAAAACCTGTATTCAATGCTGGATTTGGCAGGACACTCTCATGTGCCACACAATGCCCACTGATTCTATAACTCAACCTTGAAGCCTACGTTTGCTGCCTTATCCCACAATTAGACCATCCTGTATGTACTTTTACAGACCACCGCTGTTTTAACGGAACCGGAACTGGCTACAGGGGCACTGTAAGCACCACGCAGTCCGGGTACAAGTGTCAGAAATGGACGGCCAACCAGCCACACCAGCACTTTCTCACCTCCTCACAGCATCCGGAGATCGGTAGGCACAGCTTTAAATTGCATTGGATTATTCATCACTTCCTGTTGTATGTTCATTTGAATTACAACGATAGGATCAAAAGGTTCTAGATAAATCTATTATTAATAATAATGTAAATTTAATTGTTAAAAGAGCTCTCTCTAGCAGAAACCATTCTAAGATATTGTACACTAATCCATTACACGACCTGTTTACAACTCGCTTAAAATGCTTGAATGATAGAGAAATTTCATTTACCTTAATACAAACTATCTTAAGCAGAAATTTCATTTGCCATTAATAACACAAACGGGTGAGTTTTGAAGACAGATTAACATTTTTCAGAGACGTTCATTTCCTTACAAACATGAAGTGTCTCATGCCATATAGATTGTTTGTTTGTTTCGTGGGGTTTTACGTCCTGGTAACATGTTATTTCTTGTGATTTTATATTCTGGCAACATATAAGGTCATATCAGCAGGACGGGTATCGACTTGTGGAACTGCTCACTCATGGTGACGTTATAGTGCTGCCACACTTGGAAACCAGGTCACCATCACCATGGCACACATTCCCACTCACTCACGTTATCCTGATACATGTACAAAGCAAACCCTATGCTAGTAATGCAAAGGGCTAAGACTGGGTAGCAACAAGTATACTTTAGTAAGTTATTGGTTTGACTCGGCCGGTATTCAAACTCTCGACCTTCCACACGTGGGAAGCCAGGACTCTTACTGATTCGGCAACGGCGTCCGGTTCCTGAGGTACAGAATTGTAGCATGTAATTTGAATCAGGAGACCGACCCATGTAGCCTTTCATAGTTTAATACAGCGGTTATCGCATAAATGGATTCCTTGACCTTGAAAATGTTATGTTAGACATCAACATCATGTTTCTTACATTGCTCAGGACCAAGATATGAGGAATATCGTGTTTTGAGGGTGGCCATTTTGAAATTAAAGATGGCAGCCAGTTGCCATGGGGATGGCGAGGGGTACATATGCTTATATTAATCTACACATGTAAAGCTCTGTGGCGTTCTCTGTGGCGGAGTGGTTAGAGTGTCTGACTTTTTTCTATGTCAGACTCCTAATCTGAGGGTTGGCGGTTCGATTCCCCATGCCCCCAGCTCTGCCAATTTGGATTTCCACCGCTGTGTATAACTTACAGCATCACCAAAGGCCGGTTGCTCTCATACCATGTTTATTGTGGTGTGGGAGGTTAAAAATCCCTTGGGTCGGTAAAAGTGTAGGCTCGGGCTTTCTATCGACCAGCAGTGGAATGAGCTAGACCAGTCGTCTATGACTGAAATTTCCCCTATTTAAACAACTAATGGACAACAAAAAAAAGAAGAAAAAAAAAAAAGAAAAAAAAGCTATCTGTATGCCCATTTTATGCTGCTTTTGTCAAATTTTGAACGATTCTTATGATATGTGTTCCTTAACCGCTGTACTAATTAGACTGATGAATAATGCGCAAAGCTCCAAAATCACCCCAGCCCCACTACTCCCACAGCCAATTCACAGCACGGGGATTAAACGTAACCACATTTAACATATTTAACAGCAGCTTCTTAAACAAACAAAGAAACCTGAGTTAAAACCTCAGCTCAGCCCGAATATCTGTTTTATTTATACCCATATGGAAACAGTTTAAAAGAAACTCCATTAAAACCTCTTTTTTTGTCAACTTAAAAAAACTGGAAATCCCGTTTGTGTGCATTTCTCGCGGGCGTTTATTGGACAAGGCCTTCGTTTTTTCAGCATCATTAGGGAAGCCATGAACTTATAATTACGAGAGAAAACATCACATCCATCCCCCATCCCTCCTCCTCTCCTCCCCTCCTCCTCTCCTCCTCCCCTCCTCACCTCCTCTCCTCCTCTCCTCCTCCTCTCCTCTCCTCGTCTCCTCTCCTCCTCTCTTCCTCTCCTCTTCTCTTTTCTACCTCCCTCCCTCCTCTCTTCTCTTCGACCACTCTGGTCCTCCCCTCCCCCCGTCTCCTCCACGCCCCTCCCCTCTCCTCCCATCCCCTCCCATCCCCTCCCCACTCCTCCCTCCCCCACCTCTGCTTGCCTCTCGTCTCTCCTCCCCTTCTCCTCCATCTCTCCTCCCTACGCTATCCTCCCTCCGCCCCCCTTCCCCTTCCCTTCCCTGCACTTCTCTCTACTCTCCTCTCGTCTGTCATCCCCTCCCCCCGCTCCCCTCTCCTCCCCCCCCAACCCCTCCCTCCCTTTCCCCCTCTCCGTCCTTCCCCACCCCTTCCGTCCCATCCCCTCTCGTCTCCTCTTCTCCTCTCCTCTTCTCTCCTCTCCTTTCCTTTCCTCCCCTCTGCTCTCTCCCCCTCTCCTCCCCTACCCTCTGCTCTTCCTCTCCTCTCTTCTCATTCCCTTCCGTCCCCTCCCCTCTCCTCTCCTCTTCTCCTCCCCTCTCCTCCTTTCCTCTCCTCCTCCAGATTGCCGCCCCCACAATTTCTCACAGCCAACACATTCGCTGACAACTCTTCTAATAAGCCAACTCGCTAATTATATCGGACCTTTTAAGACTCAAGGAACTAGTTAGCCGCACCATCGGCTTTTATCGGTGAAGAAGGTAGAGGGCACAGGCAATTGCCCCAAATCACTTTAGCCTATCCAGCGAGATGGTTGGTGACCATTAGGCAGTAGGGAAAAACAAGAATAATACTTCTTAGAATAAGAAAATACGGAGGTAGGAGAGTCAGTGTAGGTGATGCTTGTGTCTTGCGTCTCTGCCTACTGAGGCACCGAACACATGGCCAAATTGGAAAGAGCGCTGGCTTCCAATACGGAAGGTCGCAGTTTGGATCCCAACCTACTTACACAATTGATGATTGTCACTACCTAGCTTGGCGGTCGGTATTAAAGTTGCATAGTCCGATGGTTTTTGAGTTTCTCTCATTTTGTGAGATAAATATATTAGGTTGATTAGTATAATCTACCTTACTTTAACTTGAGGCAACTTTTATTGTAAATGGCTAACTTTTGAGATATTTGAAGAGCAATAAGTGCATCAGTATCTAAATTAGATATGTAGAATCAAATTTAGATATTTGTATTGGTTTTGACAATTTTATGTTTCTATCGGAATATGTAGCTTTAATAGGATAGGGCAAGGACTGGTTAGCTCAGTATCAGGATAATGTGAGAGTATCGGATCATGTTGCCTGCAGCTCGGTCTTCCACTGGGACAGCACTATAAAAGTCTCCATGAGTGTGCACTGTCACAAAAAAAAAGTTGGTACCCGTAGTGATATGACATTGGATGTTGCCTGGATGTAAAACCCCAAGAAACAAACCAGCGGCGTGCGGAGACATTGCGTGGTCGGGACTCATCTCATGACTGTGGCTAATAATCCGCTCGCTGTTTTAGGTGACCACAACTATTGCCGTAACCCTAGCAACCAGGAGGAAGGACCCTGGTGCTTCACCACAGAAGAGAAAGTCAGAAAAGAGCTGTGTGCCGTGCCCAAGTGCAGTCTGTGTGAGTATTTTTAGAAGGCCATGGAAGTGTGGGGGGGGGGGGGGGGGGAGGAAGAATGGAAGGAAGGAAGAAGACAAATTTGCAATACAAAGAAGAAAAAAAGCAGACAATGCTTTTGATTTGTTAGGTTTTTTTAAAATTCGCAGTTCAAACAGGGAACGAATGCGCATGCTCCCCTGGTGATTCTCTTTGGAAGCTGATTACGCAAGCAAAGTGTTATGAGGATGACCCTCTTTTTTACTCATTGTTTCCCAGTTAATTCCATCACATGTCTGGTTGGATTTAAGAAAGAAAGACTGCCATGCATTCTTATTTAGAATACTGAATACAATTAAACAAATGGGTGAAACAGTAAGCTTCGCATTGTTTCTCTGTGACTTAAAATATAACAAAAATCAGATTGCATTCTTAACAGGGGAAAAATATTCTTCCAATTTCAAAGGCCACATGGGTGACTAGTATTTAAAGGGGCTGTCACATTAGGGTTTTTTGCGGGAGCGTACGGTGGCGTAGGCGCATTACGTCATATACGTTGGCATACGCCGCCATACGCCGCCATACGTTACGCATACGCTATGCATAGGCCGTCATGTGCCGGCCTATGCCGGCGTATGCCGTTGTACGCCGCCATACGCTTTCTCCCGTCCGTCCGTCCAAATTTGTTTGTGCATGCTCAAAAAATCTCGACCTATGGGAGCGTATGGTTCATACGCTACTCATACGCCGGTGTACGCTCCTCGTACGCCGGTGTATGATCCTCGTACGCCGGTGTATGCTCCTCGTACGCTAGGGGTGCGCCGGCGTAGGTTACGCATATGCTCAACTTGCGTCACCGGCGTATCTCTAGCGTATGTAGCGTACGCATAGCCTACGAGTTACGTATGGGAGCGTACTCCTAGCGTATGCACAGCGTATGTACAGCGTATGCACAGCGTATTCAAAGCGTATGCCATAGGTCTCGACATCGATCTTGACTCATACGCTACTCATATGCTCATACGCTATGCATACGCTACGCATACGCTACGCATAGGTTCCATATGCCAATCAAAACTGTCAAAAAATGTCACAGTACGCTCTCATACGCTCCTCGTACGCTCCACGTATGCTCCTCATACGTTACACATATGCTAAAAAACACCCGATAGGTCACCAAAGGTCATCATAGGCCGGCATTCGCAGGACTTACGTAGGTTTTCAATACGCCCCCGCCATACGCCGTAATGTGACAGGGCCTTAAGCAGTTCACGATTTTATTTGTCCATTTGTTCTTCATCATCTTTCAATTAGGCTGGTGACAGTAGGAATCCATTTGATTTGATTAAACTTTAATCTGAGTATGTCTTTAATGAATTGTGAAGTTAAGGGGTCCATAATTTGTGGCTTTAATTAAAGTAGCACATTTTTTTTGCGCCTAATAGAAATAGCTAGGTCTCAGCAGTTGTGATATCTTGATATCCGATGTCATTACAAGGAAATTTTAATGTCCCTTTGTTAGATGCTTCCTGTCTGACAATCTGAACTCTTTTCTTTTAATAACAGGGGAACCTGAAGAAGAGAAGATGTCTCGTATCCTGTTGATCCTCGTGCCATCCATTGCAGTGCCCATTGCCCTAGCCCTGCTTCTGACTATTGTGTGCATGTGCAGGAGATCAAAGCAGTACAATGGTCAGCACAAGCCCATCGGGCGCGCCGCCCAGCAGTTGGAGATGGCTGCCATGGCCAACAAGGTGCCCATCCGGGCACGCGAGTTCCCCATGGCAAACATCCGCTTCTTGCAAGAGCTCGGGGAAGGGGCATTTGGGAAGGTCTACAAGGGTGAACTGCTTGGATTCCACAGTGATAATAGTGTGTCTCGAGTGGCCATTAAAACACTGAAGGAAAATGCAGCTCCGAAGATGCAGAATGACTTCCGGCGTGAGGTGGACCTGATGACTGATCTGAAGCATCCAAACATTGTCTGTTTGGTTGGAGTCTGTATGAAAGAGCAACCCATGTGTATGCTGTTTGAGTACATGTCGCATGGTGACCTTCATGAGTACCTGATGGTACACTCGCCTCATTCAGACCTCTCTGTTAGTGATGACGATGGAACGGGGCAGATCCTTGACCACACAGACATGCTGCACATTGCGACTCAAGTGGCAGCTGGCATGGAATATCTTGCCAGCCATCACTTTGTCCATAGGGACCTGGCAGCCAGGAATATCTTAGTTGGAGATAACTTCACAGTGAAAATATCGGATTTTGGCCTCTCGCGAGATGTGTACTCCTCAGACTATTACAGGGTTCAGAGTAAGTCACTACTCCCTGTTCGATGGATGCCCCCTGAGAGTATCCTCTATGGAAAGTTTACCGTGGAGAGCGATGTCTGGTCCTTTGGAGTAGTTTTGTGGGAGATTTATAGTTTCGGACTGCAGCCATACTATGGCTACTCAAATCAGGAAGTGATCGAGATGATCCGGGCACGCCAGATCCTACCGTGTCCTGAGGAGACACCGGCCCGTCTCTACTCGATGATGGTGGAGTGCTGGCATGAGATCCCTACTCGCCGGCCGCAGTTCAAAGAGCTACATGGCCGCCTCAAGATCTGGAAGGCAGAGTTACTTTCGAACCACAACCACATGTTGGCCATGAACATGGGTCTGGGCCTCATACCGCCAACTGCGAATCACAGTCACTCAAGCGGGAGTCACCACAGCCACCACAGTGGTGGGCCACATACAACCATGGCGCCCTCGATGGCAAATCACAAAAACCAAATGATGCCCATGCAGCAACATGCAGCCCCCATCCCGAGCCCCTTGCCGCCACCTCCGATGCCCCCGATGCCCTACACGCAGCAGCATCTGCAACAGTCAATGGCGTCCCAGCCGCAGACTCACCAGCAGCTGCAGGCACAACAGCAACAACAGCAGCAGCAACAGCAACAACAAACCAGACCTACTGCTTTCCAAAACAACCCGGCCCTTTACCGGAAGCCATCTCCGCCGGGGTCCCTGTCCAGCGGCAAGTCGTCCTCGGGTAATAGCCACAGCTCGGCCTCGCCTGCCTCCTCCATGTCCAACTCGAAGCCGCTCATCAGCCAAAACAGCAACTACGGCCAGCAGCCAGGCGCCTTCGGCCAGCAGAACTATGCGCAGCAGGCGGGTGTGAATGGCGGGGTGAACAGTGGGGTGAATGGGGGTCTGAAGGGGGGCGTGCAGCTGAACGGGCAGGGGAACAACCTGAACAGTCACTGCGGCCAGCCCTATAATGGCGGCCTACCGAGCCCGACGACCAGCATGAACAACTACAACAAAATGACCAACTCGGTCGTGCCTGCCAGTGCGCCCATGTACATTCCAGACGTACGGACATCAGACATCTAACTCTGCAAGGGCAGGAGGCACATCTTCGTTTTTTGAAAGCTAGGTTCTTTTGAGCTTTTAAATAGCTAGCAGTACTATTATCAGCAATAAGTCTGGACTAGGCGGCGCACCAACTGTCCCGACCTAATTGTGCACGAGATGGGGAGGGGGGGGGGGGGTGAGTTACAAAGTTCTTTATGATAATTGATAACTTTATACCATTATACCATGTCCCTTAGTGTTCCAGCGTGTCTTTTCCACACGCTGTAGGAAGGCTACGAGAGTATAATATATATTTACATACAAAAAGAATATATACAGATATATTTATATGTATATAGGTATATATCATATATGCTTATATAATATATATATGTGTGTAAATATATATACATATATACAATATATACATGCATTCATATATACATATATATATATATATCTATACGCATATACACATGTATATAAATATATATACATACATATGCATATATACAAGGATGTATATATATACTAATAATAGGCATGATATATACATGTATTATGTATACATATGGCATATATATATATATATTTATATATATATATATTCATATATATAATGTATGTGTAGGCCTATATTATATATATACAAAACACTTCATAATCTGAGGGTGTTTGCAAGTTAAGTAGCAGAAGATGGGAACCATCTCCTCTCATCATCACTCTGCCACAGTATTGCTAGGCGTTCAGCTTGAAGTCCTCAGCCGGGGTGAAAAGCTTTCATCTGGGCCTAAATGAAATGAACTAAGCTCAAGCTCAACTAGGCATGTGCTAGCTAAACCGAAGCTGCGTAGGCGGGCTGGCGTTCTTCCAGCGATGCACACCAGGTGGCGTCAGCGTCGTGTTGGACCGGATGCAATGGGGACGCCACTGTTTGTGGGAATTACACACCAGGTGGCGCGCCGGTGGCTACCGCTGGGACCCAGCGTCCGGCGGAGAGACTGAGAGTAGCTCGTGAGAAGAATGCGAACAGGAGACCCAGCCGCGTCGCCAGGTTGTAGACACACAAGCTGCTGAATCTATGACTATTACTGAATGGTGCTATACATCGTGTTTAATTGTCAAGATGGCGTCCACAGCTAGCATGTATTACATATGTATAAGATAGAGACGCATCACTGATGTTCGAAGCACTAGTACTAGCTAGTGTCCGCGTAAGGAGTATGTTCAAGCACACAAGCACCCACACCCACACACCAGGACAGAAACACATAGCTATTCACACTAAAGCACACAGATATACACACAAGCGCATAGCTCTACACACAAGCACGTAGCTCTACACACAAGCGCATAGCTCAACACACAAGCGCATAGCTCTACACACAAGAACATAGCTCTTTACACAAGCACTTAGCTATACACACAATCTTTCGGCTATATAGACCCACACGTACACCCACAAGCACATAGCTATGCACACAATCACATATCTTTGCACAGAAGGACGTAGCTATGCACACAAGCACATAGTTATACACACAAAACCACATAGAACTTACACATAGGCACATGCGTAGTCATGCATACACCCATACGAGCGCATGCACAATCACACACAATTACATAGTGACACACACAATCACATAGCTATGCACACAGACACACAACTATGCATAGTTATTCATATTCAACAACAGATATACAGACACAAAGCACATAGCTATGAACACAACCACACAGCTGTACACACTCAAGACACATACCTATACACCTACAAGCAAATAGCTATGCCCACATGCTTTATTAATAGTAATAGGCATGCACACACCCACACCTACATCCACACCCACACATAGCTATGAATCCACACACACAAACACATAAATGTGCACACATACAAAACATATAACTATGCTCACACACATACCACACGTATCCACGCACACACACCACACATAAGCTATCCGCACACCTGCACACAAGCATATAACTGTGCACACACACAACACACATCTATGCACATACATGGATGTGCACAGAACGATATACACACACAACCAAAACACGCACACCTATGCACATACATGGATGTGCACAGAACTATATACACACACAACCAAAACACACCCACAACGCACACCTATACGCACACATGGATGTGCAAGAACTATACACACACACAACCAACACACACAACACACATGTATGCACACACACATAGAGCGCGCAGAACTATACACACACCCAAACAAAGCACACACACACAAACAAACAAAAACACAAACAAAGAGAGACACAACCGAGCGGCGACTTTGCAATTATCCAATTATAAGGATTGTCCGACACTGACACGGACGCTAACCATGAAGGGTTTAAATGTGTAATTAGTGTAAGTATAACGATGCCATCGCATTTGTATTATTGTAGCGGCCTGTGTGTAGTGCGTTAACTGAATTGTGTACAATCTACCAAGAACACTGAGCGAAGGTGCAATGAGAATGGTTTATTGCATGTGGAAACATTGTGTCTTTTATTTTCCCCTTTTAGCTTATTTTGTTGTTCCAAATTAATGTAAAAGTTGTAGGAATAACAGCGAACGTGTGTACATTACTTTATTTGCTCGTTACCAACATCATTGCGACTATTTCTCGAGGTTGTTGGGGTGGTTTTTTTGGGGGGAGGGGGATGTTTTTTCCCCCTCAAATAGTGTGACCGAACATTGTTTTGGGTTTTGTTTTTACTACTCGCGTGGTAAGGATGTGGTCATAGTTTTAGTGTACAAAGAAAAGGGTATATTTTCACATGTAATATGCACCAGGATGGTTCTAATATAACAGGCCGTGGATAGTAAGTATTACTACACTTTGTGGCCCAGGGATATTGAGACGGCCCTATCTCTCTCTCTCTCTATATATTGTGTTGTATGTACATAATGTCTGTGCATGTATGTACAACACACACACACCAGATGGTGTCTATGCTATGTGTTTCCGATCCGCTCTTTATAATAGTTATACCACGTCTTCGGTTTTAGCACAATGCTCTGAAGTGTTTCGTTGAAACTTATTTATTGTGTATATTTGCATATAGGCCATTCATAGCATGTAGTTATATATATGCATGGTATTCACAACATATATATATATATGTATATATATGTTGTGAATATGTATATATATATATGATGTGTATACATATATATACATATATGTATATATATATATGCACATGGTATGCACATGATATATATAGGTATGCCTATGTATAATATGCATATATTACAGTCATGTAATATGCATGTAATAGATTATATGCATATGATATATTTATCGCCTCGACTACTCCCTAGTTTCAATGCATATAGTGATGGTCAATTGTAAATGAGTGGCTTTTTCTAACATTTTAACTTAAACTAAATGTACAACAAAAAGAGTACTTTTCCGCCGAGGCGCCCTGCTATATGATAGCCTTCAGTATTCAAGTATTCTACATAGTTTGGGATGACTGGTAGTAATCGGGCGGCGCTTGCTTCTTTCTGCATGGCTGCCAGGTTCGAATCCGTTAGTGCTTCAAGTGTACACCACATACTAATGGTGAGCGCACACCACGTACTAATGGGGCGCGTACACCACGTGACATTCGGCAGAGAAAATAACGGGGCGATTCGCGTTTTATAATGACTCATTATATCCTGAATTGAAAAGCACATGCGCAGTGCTAAAAATCGATTGAGACCCAATCAACCAAGGACATGTACGTGTATTTATATATTATACATATTTATATTATATATTATTTATACATATATATGTATATATAATATAAATATGTATAATATATAAATACACATACATATTTATTTTATACATATAATACATATCTAAATATATTTATATAATATATATGTGTATTATATATGCTATATAAATATAATTAGATATGTATGATATTATACATATTATAAGAATATATATGTACTATATATCTATACATGCATATATACATGTATATGTATATACACATATGTATATATCCATATATACATACACACATACATAAACATATATATACTACATACATATATATATGTATATATATACTATACATATATGTAATATATATATATGGATATATTTATATAATATATTATATACACACACACCGCTAGCTTCTGCAAACCACGTGACCATTTCCGCATTTGATGATCACTGAACATAAGACGTTGACTGAGATGCTATTTTCGTTTTGACTTATTAAGTTTGTTACTTACTTATGTTTTCCCACCCTGTCAAGTATGTTCACGGGGGATGTTGCTACATAACGATTTATTGTTGTGGATATTCTATTTACAAAATGACAGAGCGAGAGAGATACAACAACAAAAGTAACTAAATTTTATATGGATGTAATATTTGTGTACAAACTAAAGTATTATATGTGTTCGAATCATAGCAGCGTGTTATTGTGAACATATCTTGCCAGATCTTAGGATCGGCCGGGTTTTTCCCCCCTCCCCAACAGACTTGACATTGAGGTCGGGTTTATTAATTAAATTGCCAAGTAGCTGATATTAAAAACTAAGGGTTACCCAGGATTATGAGAACAATCAATCCACTTTCAATCATGACAACAGCTAATTAAGTGTACAAATTAGCGACAACCACCACCATTACTGATGCTTCATATGAGTACAGTTGTACACAACTGCACACAATATGGAAATTACTGAACGGTTCTTAATTAACGGAAAACAAGAAGAGCTTAGGCCAAATAAAAGAAAAGTTGGTGATCATCCTTTTGATCACACAGATCAGGGTCGGGCGGGCGGTTTTTATTTTGATTTTGTATTTGTTCTGGCATATGACGTAGATGTAATACGTAGCTATGTTGAACAGATTTTGTGCTTAGAAAAGTTTAATTGCTGCTAGCCCGACACATTTTTTTTTACAGTTTACACATTTATTTTGTTTAAATCAGAGATGGGTGATTTTTTTCAGTCACGGGTGGGGACGATCAACAATTGTTATTTTTTATTTGGCCTTATGTATAATAATAGGTGTGTTGTGTAAAAGACAAGGAAAATGCAGTTATTGCCACGTATGTGGTTGTAGCAAACATTCTACTATACAGAATAGTAGACTCCTTGGTTGTACTCGTCACTAATTCAATTGGTTCAGATAACACCTTACTTCCCATATGGGCCGTAATCGATTAACACGACCCGGGCGACTCGGCTCACCCGAGTCGTCAGAATTTCAAATAGAACACCGCGAGTGGAGTCGACAAATACACGTGCCGTGTGCAAAACGACCCGACCCCAGTAACCCACCTCTTGGTTGGGGTTTGCTAGGAGCGATGACGTCACATCTGTGCTGGTACCTGGAGGATAACAGCTACCGGTACACCTCCTACTGTTGTCTTAATGCTTTTTGTTTTTTTAATAACCCAGATTTTCAGCTTCTACAATCATAAAATACTTTAAATCCCATTTTGCTGTACTTCTATCGGTTATTGAAAAAAAATATTAAGTTTCAGATTAAGCCACCATTTTGTCCACCCCGAGCGTATTCGTTTATTCAACCCGAGTCTGTAGGATGTGCGCATGCGCCAAAAAGTGGCTCGGGTGACCCGAGTTGATTAATCGATGACGCCCTTGGTGTCTTCTGCCCTGTACACCAGCTATCTGCTATATATATTCGAGAGACGAGCGAATCGACTGTACATCTACCGTGTGTGTATATTTTCCTTGTTGGGGGTGGGGCTCGGGGGGGGGGGGTGACATACACTGGTCTGGTGCGTGTGTATGTACCACCTCATCAATGCCGGGTGTGGAAGACCGACCGTAGTGCTGTATAGTGGTGGACGTTACTTTGTTCTGTGCTTTAATGTGATATTATCCTAGGTTTTTTTATTGTGGTGTGAGCGTCACCCTGCCACCTGGTGACGAAATCAATAACGATATATATATAATGAGTTATTTACGTATACACCGTGTTAAACACTGTTCAATCCACACACCATCCCCCAACCCCCACATCTCGCAGCACGCCAGTCACATTACTGGGGTGTCCACAAGTATAGCTCTGCATTAATGAAGAACAATTGTACATGGAAACGTGGCAGACAATCATTGATATACTGTATACGTGTGTGATGGAGAATATAATTCATGTTCTATATACATGTGTGTTGTTGACTTGTTCGTTTGTCAGTTTCTTAAAGTTGCATAATCCGATGTTTTTGTCAGTTTCTTAAATTTGCATAATCCGATGTTTTTTTTAGTTTCTGTCACTTTTCTGATATAGATATATTAAGCTGATTGTTATATTCTACATTACTTTAGTTTGAAGTAATTTTGTCTTAAATGGCAAATGTTTTAGGTGTTTGACCATGTAAAATTAGTTTTGGCAAGCACGCCAAAACTCTGAGACCGTAGGGTGCTGCAGTAACCGATTCTTAAATTGACTCAGCAATAAAATGCTTCCTAAGTGCATCAGTATCAAAGTTAGATATGTAGAATCAAATCTAAATAATTGTATTTGTTTTGAAAAGTTGATGCTTCATCGGACTATGCAGCTTTCAAGTTGCCTAATCTAATGGTTTTGAGTTTGTCATTTTTACAGATAAATATATCAGATTAATTGTTATAATCTACCATGCTTTAGTTAAAAAAATAATCTTATTATTAAATAGCTATTATTTTTTTAGAGATATGAAGTGGAAACATGCAAAATAATGTTGCCAAGCATTCAACACTTTGTAGGCATCAGCAGTAACAGGTCCTATTCACACTATTCACGCGTGACCTAATTAGGCATCATAACGAGGTTGAGTATGCATTAGGTTTTGGAAATGGCAGTAAGACACTGCTGTGTACTGATGTGTATGAACTACGACAAATTAAAGGAGTAAAATTTGAAGCTATTCACATTTTAAACTATATTCATTTTTGCATAAATTTTTTCTATCTATTGGTCAATTTTCATGAAGATTGATGATCAGATGCATTACAGTAGGCGATGTCAACAAAGTCGCTCAGCCTGGTTGCCAATCCTTTCTTAAATTCAAAATTGCATAACTTTCTTAATATAGATATATTTAACAAATATATTATAACCCTTTTAAAGCTTTTATTAATTGTAATTACTATAGTAAGATTATTTGTTTAACTGTGTTACACAGATAACTACACTGACA
Organism: Branchipolynoe longqiensis; assembly: GCA_030323885.1. Lineage (NCBI taxonomy): Eukaryota > Metazoa > Annelida > Polychaeta > Phyllodocida > Polynoidae > Branchipolynoe > Branchipolynoe longqiensis. The sequence continues at coordinate 123,457,503 of CM059187.1, forward strand.
GTGCTGCATTACATGGTACCGCCATAACTATGCAGACTTGAAGTTGACAGTCACATTGTAGTTAAAGAATGGGAAAGTCACCATGCAAGGTTCACCCAATCTTCCTGAAAATTGGCCAATAAATAGAAAACAGGTATGCAAAGATGACTATGGTAGTTTAAAAAATGAATACCCTCAAATCTGAGTGATTTTGAGAGGTATTGGTCAACGAAAAAGTATTAACATTACTTTTCATACAGCGGCGCCTCGCAGATGCGTACGTGGCCTCGGTATGGTTTCAACATGGCCACGGCATGAATAGCGTAAATTAAAATGACATATTGTTCCCTTCTAGCCGCAATTAATAGTTAATAATTGCATCAGTATCTAAGTTAGTTAGATATGCATGATCTAATCTAAATAAGTGGTTTGGTTTCGAAAAGTTTATGTTTCGGTTGGACTATGCAGCAAGCTTAATTTAATGAAGGCACATTTCGAAGCTATATAGACCAGACGGGATGGCCGAATGAGTTAGAGCTTCCGTCTCCCATGTTGGTAGACCATGGGATCGTGGATTCGAACCCTGGACGAGTCAAACCAATAACTTTAAAATTTATACCTGTTGCTTCCTAGCCAGGCGCTTGGCATTATTAGGGTAGGGCAGGGACTGTCTAGCTCAGTGGCAGGATAATGTGACTGAGTGGGATATCAGGTCATGGTGCTGGCGGCCTCGTTTCCCAGTGGGGCAGCACTATAAAGTCGCCATGAGTGCGCACTGTCACAAGTCGGTACCCATCCTGATATTACCTTAGATGTTGCTAGGACATAAAACAACAAACAAGCAAATCGAAGCTATAGCCGTTCTGTACATTTTATTCCACATAATCACTTGGGGCGTAATCGATTAATCAACTCGGGTCACCGAGCCACTTTTTGGCACATGCGCACATCCTACAGACTCAGGTCGAATAATCAAATACGCTTGTCCATGCTTGGGGTGGAAAAAATGGTGGCTTAATCCAAAACCTTTTTTTATATTTTTTTTTTTCCCAAATAACCTATAACACTACAGCAAAATAGTATTTAAAGTATTTTATGATGGCATAGTTTAGTTATATTTCCATTTCATTAATCTAGGTTATTAAAAAAAAAAAAACATGTATGACTGGTATTGGTAGCTGTTATCCTGCAGGATGGTGCCAGCGCAAATGTGACGGCATCGCTCGGAGCCAACCCCAGCCAAGAGGTGGGTTACTGGGTCGGATCGTTTTTTCACAGGGCGTGTCTATTTGTCGACTCTACTCACTGTGTTCGATTTGAAATTCTGACGACTCAAGTGACCGTCTTAATCGATTACGGCCTTAGTGACTGGTATATTTGAGGCAACAAACGTCTCACTGTTGCAAGTCTCTGGCGTCTAGTATTTCTATAGCTACATAAATGTCTACCTTTTAACTTCAAATATCTTCATGAAGAGCCTTTTAATACAAAGGTTATCCCAACGCAACAAACATTTAGGGATCACATTAATATATATGTCGTGAAATTATATCCAAGAAACTCAAAGCCATCGGACTCTACAATTTCTCATTATCTCCCAATCAAATTGCGAGCAGGACTTGTGAGAGTAGGCCTATATAAGCTAAGTATTAAATGGGTGCTAAGAAAATAAGCTGAGGTGTGGCTTCAAAAAGTGAGAAGAAACTTCGGTCTAAATTAATGTGATCAGGTGATAGAATTGGGATAAAACTATCGTCTGTAGTAATATTTTAACAGAATGTTACTGCAGATTATAGCTCTCAATACTTGTCTTCAAACTGAATCGGAAGTGCATTAACTGAAAATAAGGATTACATCTGCGATTGTTACAATTTGAATACTTTCTAAAAAAGGGTGTATATGTGACAGATGGGGAAGAAAATATAGATAAAGAGAAGTAATTTAGGGGCAGACACAACTGGAGCATATTTAGAAAGATGTCTGAGTAACTAAGACAGTCAATGTCATTTTAGATGGAAGAAGAAAACTTATGTAAAGCAACCAAGCAAGCGGTAACGATGGGCTAGTTAAAGTTGCATAGTTCAATGTTTTTGAGTTTATATATGTGTAAGATAACTAGATGAGGTTAATTGGTATAATCAATCCCACTTTCATTTAAAGTGAATTAGTTTAGTATTAGGATATTTGAAATGTAAAACATAAAATTAATCTTAGCAAGTAGGTCAAAACTTTAACACCTGTAGGCTTCTGCAGTAACAGGTTCTATGAAATTGACGTAGTTTTCTATTCGAAGCCTATGTACACTAAAATCTAGATTATTAATTCCTTCCATAACCAATAGAGACAGTAAAAGAGGAGACAAGTCAGATTCGTGTGGATCGAGCCTATAACTCTGGCTGGCCCTTAAGACCTACCTTTAATTTATTGAACTAAATAGATGGTGAAATGAGCCATTAGTAGGTGGGCGAGGCGCCACCTGGAGGAAAGGAGGGGAAATTGGGGAGCTACTTGGAAGCAGGTCTCCCGTTCCCCAGGCCGCACCCCAACCTCCCGTAACCCATAGAAGCAAGGAACATACCAAAGGGAAGGTTTACAGGAGCAATATTGGAATAAGAACAACAAAAGAGAGGAGCATTACATACATAATAATATTTGCATAATTACTTTATACCTAAGATAATTGAAAATGTGATGCTTTCATTGGACTCCGTGCCCAGGTACATGAAAACCTCCGCTTGGTCGCGTTTCTGTAGGCCCTACCTGACGCGGTGACCAAATCGGTAAAAACAGTTAGGCTTTTCGTACATTTGGACCATTTAAATCCCAGTCAGGTCCAACCAATGACTTACAAAATTGATCCTTGTTGCTACCTAGCCTGACACTCATCATTAATAGGATAGGGTAATTACTGCTTTGCTCGGTATCAGGATAATGTAACTGAGGGGGATTTTGTGTCATGGTGCAACCCGCAACCCGGTCTCCCAGTGGGGCAGCACTATGAAATCACAAGTCTAGAGTCGTCCTGATTTTACCGTAGATGTTGCTAGGACGCAAAACCCCCAATAAACAAACAAAATAAACAAATCACTGCTCTGGAGATTGTGATATTTGTAGGCCAAGTGCTATTACATTGAATCGCACTGACAAAGGGTCAAAGTGGCGCCACCTCGGAGCGTTCCTTCGAACTAAAACTAATTCGTTGTAGATTTCTCATACGACTGTCACCCTCTAGTAGCGGAAATGAGAACTAAATTGTCCCCGTCGCCTGTTCACCCCCTGCACGCTATCTGGCACCTTCAGTTTATTAACGAGCGTAAACACAAGGCACTCCTTCGACGGTTCGTGACTTTTACAATGATAGTAATAGACCCCGAGCTAGTGGCATCTATCGGCAGAATTTGGAACCACGCTCGTCGGGTCGTTTCCCTAACTGCCTATGACTTCACATGCTATATCTCCATAAAAATGCTTGGAAGAATAATCAAATGCCTGATTATAGTCAGATATTAATAGCGCAACAGGCATCATCCTTGTAATATATAAAAAAGACAACTATTTTGTATTTTTCTTTGGGGTTTCACCGCCACTCTCTTAACCTGTATTAAACCCTACAAGTTTAAGTTGCATAGTCCGATGGTTTTGAGTTTCTGCCATTTTTCTGAGATAAACATATTGAATTGATTATCATAATCTATCTAATGTTAGTTTGAAGTAAGTTTTATTTTAAAGGGCTAACTTCTGAGATATTTGAAGTACAGACATGTCAAATTAGTTTTGACAAGCACACCAAAACTCTGACACCATAGGCTTCTGCAGTAGTAGGTTCTATTAAATCTGCTCAGTATTCCCTTCTATGTTACAACACATGCTTAATATGTGCATCAATATCTAAGTTAGATATGTAGAACCAAATCTAGATAATTGTTTTGGTTTTGAAAATTGGATGCTTCATCGGACTATGCAACTTTACGCTAGTGACATCAATCAGCAGAATCTGGAACTACTTTTTTAGTCTGGTAGTTTTCAGCTTAACTGGCGGGGTTTATTGGAAAGAGTTCCAATATCAGTGTCCTGAATGGAGATATTTCGCGTATCTGATTGGCTGAATTTAATATAATTGTTATGTCCTTAAACACAATGCACGCTCCTTCGACAGTTTGTGACTTGTACAATGATAGTAATAGACCCCCGCCAGTTAAGCTAGTGACATCTATGGGCAGAATTTGGAACCGCGCTAGTTGGGTCGTTTCCCTAACTGCCTATGACTTCACATGCTATATCTCCATAACGAATGCTTGGAAAAATAATCAAATGCTTGATTATAGTGAGATATTCATATCGCAACAGGCATCAAGCTCTTATCCTTGTAATAGATTTTTTTTTAAAGACAATTATATTGTATTTTTCTTTTGGGTTTCACCACCAATCACTTCACATGTATTAAATTCTACTAGTTAAGCTAGTGACGTCAATCGGCAGAATGCGGAACTACTTTAGTCAGGTAGTTTCCAGCTTAAAGTTGCAGAGTTCGATTGTTTTGAGTTTCTGCCCTTTTTCTGAGATAAAAATATTTAATTGGTTGTTATAACCTACCTTACTTCAGTTTGAAGTAACTTTCATTTTAAATAGCTAACTTTTGAGATATTTGAAGTGCAAACATCCTAAATTGATTTTGGCAAGCATGCTTATGCAGTATCAGGTTCTGTTCAATTGTGTATGTTGGCCCGCCAACATGATTAATTTGCATACGAGGAGTCCGACATGCCCCATTGCACAAGACCACATGACATGCCATGTCATGCTTGACTGTACATGCCACCCCCCACTCACCTCCCTCACCCCACTCACGTGCTTTGCTGCCCCCCTCCTTTGCTGCCCCCCCCCCTCCCCCCCAAGTCTCACCCATATATAGGCACCGATTCCCTTGTCCTACAAACAGAGGAGACACAGACTTGCTATCCGGACCGCACTTCATCCACACCTCTCTCTATCTCCTCTCCGCTTGCCTTGCTCCTCCTTGATATGTCTGAAAAGAGTTCCAGGAGGGGGAGCCGGCCAGCATTTCACTTTCTACTCTTACTCTGTCCGTGTCTATGGCTCACTGGTTGGTCACCATAGAGCAAATAGACATGGTCCTTTGACTCAACTCTCCTCATTTCTCTTTCCTAGACTCTACCATTTCTATTTCTCCCATGCATACTTCTCCCCCTAACCAGGGGAGTTGTGTGCTTGGGTGGGGCCCTGTACCTTTACGTTTCTCTCGCTTTGTTCTCATTGCTGGAACCACCGCTGCACCCATCTTTACATACCTTTCCTCGAAACCCTTGCTGCTGTCTCCTGGATACAAGTGCTCAACTACCGCCGGACCGAAGAGATTCGGGGCCGCCCCAACGCTTCGCCATTACAACGTTGTAAAGATGTTCCCAGCTTCTCCAACCATCCCTGCTGAAGATTAATCTTCAACCAAAGATTGGGCCGATTTATTGGAGCCTCTCTATAATGTTGCAGTTCTGCAAGCAGTAACCGTCGTAAGGTTACAAATCACCCCAAGCAAGTCCTACAAGCAGTCTTGAGCTCAAAGCCAGGCTTCACACAAACCATGTCCATGGTATACTGAACAGAGTCAACCTGCATGATCGCCTGCCTACAGCCACCGACTTATACTTAACCCATGCCCACGGCATACTGACCGCAGTCAACCTGCATGATCGCCTGTCTTCAGGCACAAACTTATTTTGTTTAATCTGCTTTGTCAAATTGATATAATAAATCTTCTTCACTACCCTTGACTCCGAGTGTTTCAAATTGACTCAGTATGCCCTTCAATGTGGCAACAAATGTTTAATAAGTACACTAATATCTAAATTAGATATGTAGAATAAAATCTAGGCGAGTATTTTTGTTTTCAAAATTTGACGCTTCATCGGATTATGCAGCTTTAACTGACGCGGTCTATTGAAAAGAGTTCCAATGTCACTGTTGTCAGTGTTCTGAATGGAGATATTTCACGTATCTGATTGGCTGAATTTAATATAACTATTATGTCCTTAAGGGTAATATTTCTCCTATCTGATTGGCTGATTTAATATGATTAACACTTATATTGCCGACGATGAATACAGTGGCTCGTGAGAAATGTATTCTTGGACTTTACTTGTGCAGAGTGCAGCACCGTAATAATTGTTTTATTTTCGCATTTTATTATGGTAAGTAATTGGGTGTGTGAGGGATTATTGTTGTTGTTGTTGCAAATATACTACCCGGCAATGTTAGATATTCACATTTGTTTTAAAAATATGTGACCATACTAAAAGAAAAGAAACCTATTGTAATGTAACTTTTACCCAATCAGTCAGAAACACGAATGATGATCTTTAGTTTAAGCCAGGATATCCATATTTGAAAATAGATGAAATAGACATATACCTGCACACAATGGTATGCAGGTATTGCAATACCTCAGGAAATGTGACGCCCCTGCCCTGCCGAGTTGTAAACTACTGCCTTGTGGTACAGGTTCTTTATAGAACCGAAGGCTAATGGAGCTGTCACACTACGGCGTATGGCATAAGTGTATCCCGGTGTAACGGTTTGCATCACATATGCCATCATATGCCGGCATACGCTACGTATCCGCTATGCATACACTATGCATATGCCGTATACGACCAGCTTATCCTGTCATACGCCGTCTTACGCCCGTCCGTCCGAAAATTGTTGTGCATGCTCAAAAGTTTCACTGTATGGCGGCGTAAGTCTCATACGCTGCTCATACGCTATGCATAGGCTATGCATATGCCGGCATAAGTTATGCATAGGTTAGGGGTATGTCGGCATATGTGAGGCATATGCTGAAACTGCGCCTTCGGCATATCTATAGTGTATGTAGTGTACGCCTAGCCTACTTGTAACATATTTTAGCATACTCCTAGCATACTCATAACTGTCAAACCACATCAAATTAAGTTGCACATACGTCGGGTTACACTTCTCATACACCGTCATACGCTAGGGATACGTTACGCATTCGTTATGCATACACTCCAAAAGACACGTCAGTGTAGAAAGGTCACCATACGTCGTCCCGCAACGTTTTTCAAATTTTTGCGGTACGTTTTATATACGCCGCCGCCATATGGCGTAATGTGACAGGGCCATAAGGGAGCTCTGTGGCAGAGTGGTTAGAGTGTCTGACTTTTTTCTAGGTCGGACTCCTAATCTGAAGGTCAGTGGTTCGATTCCCCATGCCCCCACCTCTGCCACTTTGGATTTCCACCGCTGTGTATAACTTACGGCGTCATCAAAGGCCGGTTGCTCTCATACCATGTCTATGTGGTGTGGGAGGTTAAAAATCCCTTGGGTCTGTAAAAGTGTAGGCTCGGGCTTTCTATCGACAAACTGTCTAATGGTGAAAACAAGTCTATTCAGATTTATCCATGATATGCAGTATAAATCTTCAATAAAAAAATCAATCAATTAAACCCTAAACAGAAAACCATGTCACTGTGGCAGCATCAAGGGCGGTTGATGTATGGCACTCCCAACATCTCCCGACCAGCCACTGCAGGGACAAATAGTTTAGCGCCTGTCTGGACATGTTCTTGCCTGTGTGAGACCTCTATTTGCTCCCCGAGAAAGTGCCGCTGGTAACTTGCAAAAGCCAGCAGCACTTCAAGATTTTTGCAGGCAGCTTTCATGATCATGGGTGACAGAAACAAGCTAAACTCTGTTCCGGGATTCATCTACCTCCGAAGCACTATATCAAGTGATGGATGCATTGATGCTGAAATACAGAGGAGGATGGCCAAGGCTAGCACATCTTTCGGCTGACTACGCCAGAGACTCTGGAACAACCACCATGTGTCCATGTGGGTCAAAGGCAAGATCTACCGTGCAATCATGCTCTCCACCCTACTATACGGAGCCGAAGCCTGGACAGTGTACAGACGACAGGTGAAAAAGCTGGATGCCTTCATGATGTGACATCTGTGTTCGATCATGAGGCTAACCTGGAAGGACAAAGTGACAAATAAGGAAATACTCGAATGGACGGAGATGCCCTCTATGGAAGATCTGATCAAAAAGAATCTCCAGTGGACTGGACACCTCATGAGGATATCATCAGACATGCTACCAAAGTAAATCCTCTACTCTCAACTGTCTTCTGGTTACAGAAAGAGAGGGCGCCCTCATCTCCGGTTCAAGGATACCATCAAGAGAAACCTGAAGCTGGGAGACATTGAGACCGACTCATGGACATCACTCTCACAGCAGAGAGCTAAATGGAGAGCGACAGTCAACTACTAAAAGCAGTCTTTGTCGCATCCCGACCGACAGCATGATGATGATGATGATGAGATATATTCACCCCCACCCACAGTAGGATTGAATGACAACTATGTCTAAATCCGAGCAAAAGCTGCGTTGGTATGAATCAACTGCACTTAAGAGGTAGAACTAATGGTTCCAGCGTTCAGTGTTTATCTATGTTGAAGTCGAATTGATGAAATGGGGAACAATGTCAAACATACCAAGATGGCCATCACTATATGCGATCGATTCGACTTTTAAGATCTATTTATCTACAGGATTGAATAACTTCTCCACTCCAAATATAGCGGGCGATAAACAGCCAAAGGAAACATGTATTTATCATATTAGATTGCAAATTTAATGGGGTTATCCGATACTTACTATCGGGTTGTCTAGCAGCCCTGTCCTGGAGACAGGGATGCGTGAGTAAATAATTTGGAATTCACTCTCATAATCGATAATGTAGCCCGTCTATAAAAATAAAAAGTGAATTCATATTTGATTTAGACAATAGTGTAATGCAGGTGGGTATATTGGTTATTATTACTACATTTTCTTGCATCAAACATTCCCTCACACGTTTTCTCAAACCAGACGGCATGGCCGAATGAGTTGAGTCCGTCTCCCGTTTTGGTATATCGTGGGATTCGAACCTTGGTCTTGTCAAACCAATGACTTATACATTTATAACTGATGCTTCCTAGCCAGGCACTCGGCACAATTAGGATAGGGCAATGACTGGTTGGCTCAGTGTCAGGCTAATGTAACTGAGTGGGATATTGGTTCATGATGCTAGCAGCCTGGTCTCCTAGTGGGGCAGCACTATAACATTGCCATGAGTGTGCACTGTCACAAGTCGGTATGGATCCTAATATGATCTTAGATGTTGCCAGGATGTCAACCTCCAGCAACCAACCAACCAACTTCTCAAACCAGCCATGGAGACAGTGTATGAATTCACTCTACCAAAATGAAGTCTGTCCTTCAACTATGTTCTTATAAAACATTACTCTCACTTCGGTATCTTAAGATTGCATAGCTTCAAAACACAGACCATTATTGTAAATATTGAGCTCATATCTGAAATACCCATGTGGCAGGAACTTCACTAGCTAGCATGCCATGGAGTAAGGTGCCCCGACCGACCTTGACCTTATATTAGAGTTAGGCCTTTGTTCCATTGTTTGATATTTGATATGGCGCTTTCAAATAATTTTCCATTATTGTTTTGACAGTGACGAGCTGAATGTGGAAATAAAATGGGTATCAAAGGCACTACTTCAATTCACTCACCGGCATCTATAATATTAATAATATCTATAACAATAATTCTTGGTTGTCCATCGCGGAGACTATGACAGCAACTCATGAATTTGTCGATGACTGATGAGGTCCATCTGTGCTCGGAATATGTGGTGGCACACTGGAGATGTGTGTGTAGCTGCTGGTAGATGAAGGAGACACAATCTTTTCTCTGCTGACGCTTTTCTTTAGCTTGCGATATATGATCAGTTTTAAACTCTGTTGTGCCTTTAGCCATGAAGTCCTGTCATTGGCCACTATTTCTCAATTTGTAGTTTTGATAATAATAATATTTATAACAATACTAACAGCCATATTAATACTAATATATAAATATCAATACATAGTACATAGTATAGTTGCCAGAACTGTTTATCAGGTGATTATTTCATTGCATCATTTTGATAATAGCTGGATGCCTGTTTAAGCTTTTATTATTTTAATGTTAAATGCAAAATAGTAATATTGATTTCAAATGGCTGAATACATAGCACACATGTGTACAAAAGTATGCAGCGGGCGATAAATACGATATTTGCGATAAATAATATATATATAAATGCCCTGAAATGAATAAATTATGTTTTATTTCAGTTCTGTGTCACATTGTTTATTGAAATAACATACACACACCGTGAAATAAGTTTAGCTTAGAAAATTAATTTTTTTTAATTCAGAGAAGCTGCAAATATGACAATATTATGAAATTGGCAATTATGCAACCAATTGTATGTCTACGCATATTATTTTGAACATTAAATGATCATCTTTCACATATTGTAATTTCACAATGAACAGATGCAAAAGGTCAGTTTTGTAATGACAACTGTTTATCATTGGTCTAACTGATAGTAAAGTTTTAAGCCAATCAATGGATATGTGTTGTTTATAAATGATACATATTATTTACGCACGTTGTGAATAATTCAGAACAAAGGATGTATGATATTTGGGAAAATATTTAGATAAACTTAATAGAAACAAACATTCGTACCAAGAGATCATGTATGAAAATTACCCAGCCCAAAAGAAGAATACTAGTATCTGTTCATCAGCCAAAACAATAATTTCATTTTATTTCCATGTTATATTTAGATCAAGCTATACATGTTTCATTTTCACAGACACAAAAATGAAAATGATGTTTCTAGAAATTAATAACAGTTTGAAAATATTTTTTATAGGCGACCAATTGTATTAATTTTGGTGTCAATTTCTCGCTGCTATACTAGGATAGAAAATAAAATATTGTGATGAAAACATGAGTGATATTATATAATACTTTTGTAACCTCTAGCTCATTTAGGTTTTTAGAATAATTTGCGACCTCACAGACAAATAGATACACATTTGCTTTTATTTATATAGATTTTATAATAGTATTGTAATATTTAGGCACAGAAGCAGGTGAACTTCTTGTATTATATATATATAAATAATATTAAATCTATAGCTTTGTAATCTATCGGGGGTGAAGCAGGTGAATCTCCTATATTGTGTACATGAAATATATATATTATATAATATATGTTATAAAATAACTTTGTAATCTGTAGGCGCAGAAGCAAGTGAATTCCCTATTATATATATATATATATATATATAAATAATATTATATATATAGCTTTGTAATCTATCGGGGCTGAAGCAGGTGAATCCCTATATTATATATATTGCATATATATATTATTAAATATCTTTGTAATCTGTAGGTGTAGAAGCAGCTGAACTTCCTTTTATATATATGTATATAATATATAGTACATAATGGTTTTGTAATCTATCGGTGCTGAAGCAGGTGATCGTCCTATATTGTATGTATATAGTAAGTATATTATAAAATAGCAAGTGAACCTCCTATATTATATCTATTAAATATATTATATCATATCTTTGTAATTTCTAGGTGCTGAAACAGGTGATCCTCCTATGCTATTTTCTGTGCAATAAAACATTTCAAGAACAAGGCGTAGAGATGGAAATAATAACCGAAATCTACACCCTGCAAGCAGATCTTGCTATTTCTACGTCCATACTGATCGGATTTTTGGAGCAGTTCTTTTTTTTAAAAGGATGATATGTGCATTCCATTTGTCAGCGTTTGTACGAATGCAGATTGGATATAATTAATCAGTGCCCAACCACGCGAAAATATAAGCCAATTTAATATTGTATTATAACAACATTTTCCAGTGGCACTAGTTCGGTTCACTGAAGAGTAGTTTTCTTTACATATTAGACAAATAATGTAGCAATAATTGATTATCATGAAAGAGCTGGAGGTAACCAAATATCTACATAAATTTATAAATATTGTATTTGCTCAAACTTCACACGCAGTTGTGACTTTGTATTTAGCCCAGTCTTGTTGGTAACAGTATGTCCGCTTGCATATTAATTTCTGTTATGAATAGATAAGGTTATGCTACGACTCAGCACAAGATTGTTATTCAAATAGGTCTTCATGAATTCTTATAAGCTTACATGTAACTGTACTAATACCATTTGAGAATTGAATCAGTTCATTGTGACAATCCTATGTAGAAAACAAAAGAAACTCAAGAAATTATTCACGCTTGTCTCGTTTTTTAAATGTTTATTATTATCGTTATCATACAACATACAGGAAAACTCGATAAATACACACCATTATCAATGTTATTTGTCTATATATTTTCTTTTGTTTACTTTGTACAAAAAAACATTTTCCGTCTTCCATCTTCAACATATAACTTAGATCCGTCGGAACATGATTTAATTTTAAATTTGTCGGCAACCCTTACTTATAGCAGGTCATGGTGCCAGCAATGCTATCACAAAAATATCTCTATATATACCACTTATCGCGAATAATAATATTAATATAATTATACGACATAAAACAATAATTGACAAATCACCAGCAACATATATATGCGAAATGCATAATACAGATATATATAGTATTGCCGATATATATAATTCGAGGCCTCGAAATTCAACTGCATTCCCAGAATTTATTTGACTGACTTTCACTAGAATATATCGACCATGCGATGTTTAACCTTTTTTTAAACAAAGTACTATAAAAGAAGCGGAAATGATAGATCAGACTGTCCATAAGAGTGATCATCCAGGCATATATTTGAACATTATTTACAATGAGAATATAGTGAGTATTAGCACCCTCTGCTTGTAATAAGTGGATAACGGTATTTATAGCCACGACAACTCCATGCCATCGTTCAGATCAGTTCACGCAAAGTATATATATATGCATTTTTATTATTCATCGATAGCCATCATTTTAGAGCTATTTGTTCTATGCTAGAATCATGTATCATCCTTTGTCCTTTTATGTGCAGTCTTCGCCATGTATATATACATATATATATATATATATATATATGTATATACACATATATATATGTATATATATATATATGTATATGTATATATAGTGGTTAAGCCAATGCTACCCTAGTAATGACATGTCGTTATATTTCTAGCGATGCTCTTAAGAGTTATGAACAAACAGTTGTCTTCGTCATTAAAACATTTTTTTTTTTTAAATATGTAAACCTCTCAGGATCCAGGTGGCAAACATGCTCATATAAAATGCGGACTGACAAGCCATATGTTTGTTATGCATTCAGAAGTGTCCACATAACAACAAAAACATTTAGCACTTGTTGTAATAAATAATAAAATGTCTCAAATAACCATGGTGATGACGTAGCGGAAATCTCCCTGTCATCTCTGAACGCGTCTATAATGTTTCCTTCTTCTTTCTAAATGCGAAATGGTAAATGAACTCAGCTCGGTGTTTAAAGAAATAGTAAAACGTTATGGTCATTACACGTGTGAAGATATGGAATTTAACGCTATTTCAAGGCTTTTCAAGACTGTTTTTTTTTATAGGAATTCAAGACTATTTTCATTTGGATTTAGTCTGAAATCGCCATTGGGAATGCTGAATTTGGACTAATTTAGTTCAGTGGGGAGAGTTTAATGGGATTCAAGGTTTTCCAAGACTAATTACCCAAAACAGGTTAAATTCAAGGCTTCTTAATTTAAGGCCTTGAAATGGAGCAAATGAAGTTCAAGACTTTACATTACTTTCCCAGCCACGTACGGACGCTGCAATTAATTAATTCTCTTCATTCGGATCCACATCACACAGGATGCACAGTAAAAGACTTACCGCCCTTTCACTCTCTACACATTGTCAGGCTTGAAAAGTGAGAACATTAATACTGTGTAGTTTAATGGGCACCATCTCAAAATAACCAGTCACATCGTACTGACTGACAGGTCCCTGCAAAAGGTACCCACCGTGAAAAGAATCATGTGTAAGAAGACTGGGCAACTTCAGATGAAACTTTACCTTAGTTAAGCTAAGATTCCTTATACGCGGTATGTGGCATGCAAATGCGGCAAATAATCGAAAAGCTTGTAAATGAATAGTGGTGCTTCCATACGTCCGAATGTGAATATGAACGCGAATGCGTATGTGAATGCGGCAAATGGATCGACCCATGGACCAATCGGTGCAAATGTGAATGCAAATACTGCTGCGTTTGCCATAGAAAATGATACTAACTTTGATCTTCCTTCACAAATTTGGAGGAAAAACCCCCAAAAATGTAATGGGGAACTTTTTTGGTGTGTTTGTTTGTTTAACCATCCCCCAGCACAAAAAGTAAACATCGGCTATTGGGGGTTGGCATATATCTATGCTGCATATACCACATTCACATGCCGCATGCCGAATCTTAGTTTTAGTCGTCTCCCCACCCCCACCCCCACCCAAATACCGCCTCCGCCCACCTTCCAAGGACACATGCCACTACACGATGCTGTATCCATACGGACGCACATACAGTCGATCAAATTCCTCCAGTGTACACACATTTAAACTTCCCCCAGCTTGTCCTGGAATAATACTAGCACAATTAACAAACATAGCGCAGCGCTCCATGAGCAGACGACATTCCCGGCTCCCCGCAGTCTTGTCCATGGTCACGCTGTTACGGGCGCTGTCATTGGCTGTCTGGGCGCATTGATAGCCCAAAGCTAACTGGATTTGTTGGCTGGATCCCCGTGAGGCAAGCCGGGGCCGACGTGCCAGCTGTGTCCACCGACACTCAGGTGGCGAGGTACGCATTGGGGAGAGTCTAATGACCAGCAACCCTCCTGTCGCCCCAGAACAGACGCGAAATGGATTTTTTTATTTCTACTTGATGAGATGACTTTGATTGGTAGTTAGGCATCGGGGTTCGGTGCTGGCCTTCCAGAGTTAGGACTTTACAGCATGTGTTTAAAGCAAATTATATCTATATACCTGGTACACTGCTGACAGGGCATAGTGTACTTAATGTATATAGTATAAATATTGTATATTAAACATAGTATATATTCTGTATATCTAGTATATATACCATAAATAGCATATTACTATATTATATATATACAATATATATCATATATACTAATATAATACTAATATAATATATACAGTATATATATTATGCACACTGTACTATGTATACTAATTACTATATATAATATATGTATACTATATATACTACATATATTACATATACTATATATGCTATATATACTACATATACTATATATTATATATAACATACTATATATACGCATATGTGTACATGTATGTGCAAATATATGTATATACATTTATGTTACACGTATGCTTTGTGATAATGATGAAGTTGATTGTGATTTTTTAAAGCCTTGGCTTTATGTGTACACTATATTAGTATCATAAAATAAACATAAGCTTGTAGGTGCAGGCCAAAACATCGCTTTTGATGACGTCACAATTGGGAAGTGGGGATAAATGTTGTAGATCTCTACTGCTACAACACACCTGTGGCGCTGCCTGGTGTGAGATTAACTAAACACCATGACATCATTCTAGCTTCCTTCATTGAACTATTATATATTCTCCCCTGGGAAATAAAGGCACGGAGATTCTATGATTTGTTGTTGTTTAAAAATCAATCGCAGTCATAAGCTTTCAAGCGATTACTGTGCTTGCGGTTTACAGCAAAGTATCCCTCGGCATCAGTCGACATAAGGTGGTGGATGACGCCGACCCAGCCCCAGGCAGGCACGCATAACCAGCGGATAGGGTGTTAAATCTTGGAGGTACGCGAGTTGGGAATGTAGGTTGGCGTGGAGCAGGGAATCGAGTTGACCAGCTTGTTGTAGTTGTTCATGCTGGTGGTGGGGCTGGGCAGTCCGGCACTGTGGCTGTTATTGTGGTTGTGGTGGTGATGGTGGTGGTTGGATGAGGGCGGTAGAGGTGGTGTCGGATGGGTCAGAAGAGGCTTGTAATTGGAGACGGATGATGAAGGGGACGTGGACGACTTGTGACTGGACAGGGACCCTGGAGGAGAGGGCTTCTTGTATAAACCCGGGTTGCACGGTGGTGGGGCCGCCCCAGTGCTTCCCCCACGATGGTGTGGCAATGGCGGCATCGGTGGTGGGGGAAGTGGGCTGAGAAGCGGCATCACTTGTGGCCTCTGGGCAGGCATGTGGTTGAGGTGATTGAGGTGGCTAAGGTGGCCCATACCACTTGGGTTGGAGACCTGGGAGCCAGCTGTCAACCCAGTGGTGGTTGTGTTGCCGCTGGGACCTGAACTGCTGTGGTGGCTATGGTGACTGTTGTGAACACTGCCACTTGAGTGTAAACCATGACCGCCCACAGCTGGGACTCCGAACATCATTGGGTTGTACTGGTAGTTGTAGCTATGGATGGGGTTTGGCATGAGTTCGGCATTCCACATCTTCATCCGCTCATGGATGACCTTGAAGGAAGGTCGGTGTGAAGGCACCTCATTCCAGCACTCCATCATTAGACTGTACATACGGTGTGGGCACTCCTCGGGACAAGGTAGGATCTGCCTTGCCCGTATCATCTCAATCACCTCTGAGTTGGAATAGCCGTAATATGGCTGGAGTCCATAATTGTATATCTCCCAAAGCACTACTCCAAAGGACCAGATATCACTTTCGCTGCCATACTTATTGTAGAGGATTGCCTCAGCGGGCATCCAGCGGATCGGTATGAGGGAATTTCCCTGCATGTTGTAGTAGTCCATGGCATATCTATCTCGAGAGATGCCCAGGTCGGAAATCTTAACAAGCAGGTTGTCCCACACTAGCACATTCCTGGTTGCCAGGTCGCGATGAACAACGTGGTGGCTGGCCAGGTATTCCATGCCAGCAGACACCTGCTGGGCCAGGGATGTCAGATCTGTCTGGTCAAGGATCTGACCAGAACCCTCGTCATCACTTACCGAAACATCTGTGTGTGATGAGTGGGATGTGAGATATTCGTGCAAGTTGCCATGTGACATGTACTCAAACAACATACACATAGGCTGTTCCTTCATACATACTCCAACCAAACAGACAATGTTTGGGTGCTTTAAGTCAGTCATGAGGTCCACCTCATGCCGGAAGTCATTTTGAAGCTTGGCAGGAGGATTGTCTTTAAGTGTCTTTATAGCAACCTGGGACATGATGCCTTCTCCATGGTGACCAATCAGCTCACCCTTGTAGACCTTCCCAAAGGTGCCTTCACCAAGATCTTGCAAGAAGCGGATGTTTGCCATGGGGAACTCGCGTGCCCGGATAGGCACCTTGTTGGCCATGGCAGCCATCTCCAACTGCTGGGCGGTACGCCCGATGGCCTTGTGCTGACCATTGTACTGCTTTGATCTTCTGCACATGCACACGATGGTCAGCAACAGGGCTAGGGCGATGGGTACTGCGATAGATGGCACCAGGATTAACAGGATACGGGACATGTTCTCATCCTTGTGTTCCCCTGAAAAGAGTAAACAAGTAGAATATAATATAGTGTCCTGTAAATTAGCATGTAATAGATGTGTCAGCTAGCCATGTAGTGTCGGTCTAGGTGCATATTATAGTATTAAGCTAGAGTACAACAAGGTTATATTTTTATAAATTTGCATGGATCCGATTACATTATAAATCATGTAATACCTTGGAAGCAGCCTAACATATTCAATCTTATTTTTAACAAAGCAAAGTGCTCATTTCACATATATGTATACACATATATATACTACAATGACGTACACTAGACATTAGTTACTATACTTATATACATTTACCTGCACTACAATGGCTTAAACTAATAAATAAATTATCCACTTCTGCACAGCTACTTGCTCTACAATGACGAATACTGCACAGTAAATACCAGACTTACATAAAGCTACTTTCACCACAATAGCATACCCTACACATTAATATAATACACTTACATATACATCTACCTCTACTACAATGGCAAACACGACATATTAAATTCTACACTTATATGTGTCTACCTTCAGTACAATGGCATACACTACACATTAATTACTGCACTTACATACAACTGCACTACAATAGCATACACTACACATTAATTACTGAACCTATATGCACTTCAATGGTACATTACACTATAATTACTAGACATACATACATCTGTATGCACTATAATGACCTACTGTATGCATTCATTACTCCACTTACATATATCTACCTTCCCTGCAATTCCATACATTACACATTAAATAATACACTTACATACACCAACCTGCACTACAATGACATACACTACACATTAGTTACTACACTTAAATATTTTTACCTGCACTACAATGGCATAAATTACACATTAGTTACTGCACTTAGGTGTATCTGCACTACAATACACACACTACACAATAGTTACTGCAGGAACATGCATCTACCTGCACTAAAATGGCATACACCACCCAGTAATTACTAGTTTCGTACATATATATGCACTACAATGTCATACACTACACATTAGTTACTACAGTTACATGAACCTACACTACAATGGCCAACACCACGCATTAGTTAGTAGTACTACACTTACATACATCTACCTGCACTACAATGGCATACACTACACAGTAATTACTACACTTACATATATATGCACTACAATGGCTGACACCACATATTAGTTACTACACTTACATACATCTACCTGCACTACAATGGCATACACTACACAGTAATTACTACACTTACATACATATGCACTACAATGGCCCACACCACATATTACTTTTATTAGTTACTACACTTACATACATCTACCTGCACTACAATGAGATACACTACACATTAGTTACTACACTTACATACATATATATGCACTAACATGGCATACACTACATGTTAGTTACAACACTTACGTACACCTGCACTACAATAGTGCGTGCTATTCGTTCTTAGCTGTACTCACATAGACTGCACTTGGGGACGGAGCAAAGCTCCTTCTTCACCTTGGCGTCTGTAGTAAAGCACCAGGGTCCTTCCTCCATGTTGCCAGGGTTACGGCAGAAGTTATGATTGCCTACAGGTGAAACAGACACTGATTGGCTATCTGCGCAGGTAAGTTTGTATCGCTTGTTTGTTGGGGTTTTACATCCTTGCAACATCTATGATCATATCAAGACGGGGACCGACATGTGACAGCATGCATTTCCACCAACTTTACAGTGTTGCCCAACTGAGAGATCGGGCCACTAGCACCATGCTCCAATGTCCCACTTAGTCCCATTATCCTGACCCTGAGCTAACCAGTCCTTGCTCTATCCTAATAATGCCGAGTGCCAGGCTCGGTAGCAACACGTATCAGTTTTGTAAGTCATTGGTTTGACTCAAGCGGGAACCAAACTTCCCACCTTCCGCCTGCATTCTACCAATTCAGCCACTGCTTCTGGTTCGCATGTAATTAGATGACAGGTAAGTTCAGACTTGTATATATATACGGCCCAAGGCTCCATTCAGCTTCTGGCCAGAGCTTCCAGTAAGGATTTTGCAAGCAGACACGCAGGTGTGCTTAGTATAATGTACAGGACAATGGTGGCTAAACACGCAAAGAATGTTCCTTTCAGAGCACACGCAAAACACCAACTTGTTATCATACGTTGTAGCAGAGCTATTACTTTGAAGCCCTGATCATTTATGTAATAACTACTCATATATCAGCTTACTGTCTACTGTTTGCAAGTATTACTGACGTTTTCCCATTCTTTGTAAGTGTACAATAATTCCACCGGCATCTCTTAATCTGTCTCCCCGTAATAGGTATTTGAATGTACAGATATCATCGTCCTAGATTCGCTATGCATGGCAATATTTCTATATTCTATATAATTCGTTAATCTGGATAACCTTTCTTCGCAACACTCGTAGTCGGATTAGTGAACTTGCCAGATAAGCGACTTTGAGGATTGGAGAGATAAAATGAAGGGCGTGAATCTGTTCTGTGGATTTCCTATCTTGTTGTGAGATTTCTGGATTAAATGGGGTTGAACTAATGCATGTTGACTGTACGCGTACACACATATATAAATAAGTATATATCAGGTCATCTGATGTAGGCTGTGTGCACTCACAACCGTCATGCAAGACCTAACAATTCTTCAAATGACCTCATATGCCGACCTCACAAAGTCACAGCATAAACTGAGTATCCCTACTAACACTAGCGCATGGGGTAGTAGGTATGTACAAAAATGTTGTAAGTTTTGCACCAAAAAATCTAACATTACTTTAAACAGTTAAGATGACAAATTGACACTATTGCTGTTCAACGATGAAAACAAGCTGCAATGCGACTTACCTGTTATGGACAGGATAAATAAGCCATCACTATATATATATATATATCTATTATTTATCTACTATTGTCTATTCATATACATATACACACATATATCTTATATATTTATATATCTTACATACCTGCATATATTTGTATATATTTATATATATGTGCACAAATCGATATATCTATACATCAATATATGTTATAAATATATGTTATATATAGATATATATAGATGTATATATATATATATGTACAACTCAATATATATATATATACATCAATATATCTTATATATATCTTATATAACTGTCTATATATCTGTACATATCTGTCTATATATCTGTATGTAAGCTCCACAAATCTATATATCTACACATCTACATATATATATATATATGTGTGTGAATATGTATATATCATCAACAATAGGGAACTATTGTGTATTTTGAATTTCTTACTACATATGTGCACCCACACCCTAGTGCAGGTCCTTACCGAGTTCCTGGTACTGCACAACAGACAGGTGGTTGAGGCTCCAGCGTTGACACTTGTACCCAGACTGGGTTATGTCCTCTGTGCCCCGGTAACTGGACCCAGTGCCATTGTAACACCGGTGAGCTGGTAGAAGAAAACACAAGCACATCAGCGGTGTCCTCACATAGTCAGTCTAGTTTCAAGCAGGGCACCGGCGCAAGGAATAATCTCCCCCCAGATATAGTTCTGAACCCCCCCCCCCCCGCCCCCCAGAATTTGATATCTGATTTAAACTAATAGTCGGGGGCATAATGTCCCCCCCCCCACTATCACTCTCCACGCATGTAGTTGGTCATATGAACAGAAAAACCATGCAAAGTTGCGCTGGGGACAAGTTTAGTCTAGTAAGCTTACTGGGGATTTAGAACAAAATCTTGAGAGGGCAATATAATACTTGCATACCATTGACCATTCATATACATGAATGGTCAATGGACGGCAGATTTAGTCAGGTATTTATTACAAGGGGGTGAGGATGGAGAAATCAGAGAGGGCTTTTTCATACCATTACACTGGGCACCTTCTTCGGGGTTTTGAACCACAAGTTACTCTGTTCACATATGAAGAGTTCAGATACAAAACCATGTAAACACCAATACAAAAATGTAGTTTAAATGACAGATTTATTACCTAAAAATAATTTTAATTCTCACTAATTCCACTTTTAATATGATAACATGGTTATGGAGCAATGAACAAAAGAAGGAATATAAAAGAAATAACGTTTTTGACGGTTTGATTGCGATGTATCTCTCCATGTTTGGATTGGCGTTTACGTGTTTTTGCGCCTGAACTCTTCATATATAGTCAACAAAATATAGTGGTCGTTTAAGTCTAGATTGTTACACTCCTAAACATAATCAAATAAATTAGAATTATTTCCCAAAGATTTGGAGGGTTACAAAGAAAAGCCTATTCCCATAGACAGCATATGTACTGGGTACATTTAATTTCAATTAAAGCGGCATATATAATTACTATAATTGCACTATATCCCAAGTATATATAAGCAATGACAATAATCTGACTTTTGTCATTAACAAAACAAGAAGCAAGAAAACAAAATTATTACTAAAACAAAATTCAAAAGATTTGAATCAAATTGGACTAGTGCTGCCCAGCGGTGAAAACAAGTGTTAACACATTTATCCGTTATAAGGAGGGTAAATAAATGCATCCCCCCCAAAAACAAAAAAAAATACATGGACGCCTCACTTACCAGGGTTAGAGAGTATGGGCATAGGAACGCCTATGCTGACGCAATGGACGTCCTCGGGACTGGACACTTCCGGTAGTTTCAGACAGTCGGGGAGGACCAACTGGCGGTTTCCTGTTGTGGAGAAAAGACACATCAAATATGCATTATTCATTAGTTAACATCTACCGGAGTTAGATTATGGACTAGTTCCTGGTACAGTATATTCAGACTATATATATATATATATCTATATATGAGCCTGTCTCAAAAGGTGCTACCTCTTCGTTTTTTTGTCCATAGTAAGGATTGACACAAAACAGCACAGAAACGGTTACACTGAAAACACAAGGACATTTGCTTCAAATCAATATGTGTTCTATTGGGATTATGAAACACTATGTAAAAAACAAATCAGTTTATCCTGAGCAAATGCATAAGTAGATAGTGTGTTGATCGTTACTATGGACAAGGTTTTGTCCCATATTGCTTAGCACCTTTTGAGACATATATATGATGGATAATCATTATGCGAGTATAAAGGCACATAAGGGAATGATATACATATATACATATGTATATATATATATGATAGATAAGCATTATGCGAGTATAAAGGTGCAGAAGGGAATTCTATCCCTATTATTATTGTTATTATTGATAATTATTTCTTACTATTGTGCATGCTGACCATCATGCTGCGACCAGTGGTGCCGCCACCGGTCTCTTCCGTCCCTAATGGACGCACTCCCATGTTCATTCACACGGGAGCCTTTTTTTGTGTCAGGCCAGGACATCAATATTCCCTATGCCAGAGAATATATTCTATTTTGCACTGTATATATATATATATATATATATACATATATATATATATATATATATATATATGTGTGTGTGTGTGTTGGATGTATAAGCATTATGCGAGTATAAAGGCACGGAAGGGAATTATATGTTTATTTGCTACTTTGTTATTGATTTGGTGCGTTACTTGATGTATGCCCCCCCCCCCCCTACACTCAGGTGACCGTTGGCACCGCCACCGACACGATCCTGAACCGGGACGCTACGCTGGGTCATTCGCGCAGTTATATATTGGAAATAATTGCAGTCTCAAATCACCGGAAAATCTTGTCCCCAGTTGATAAATCAACTATATCTATAACAAAAGAACAGCTACACATGTGAGTTCACGATGAGTATAGTACATAAAGAATGGATATATAGTACTGGGGTGGGGGGAGTATATTCCTAAAATACATAATTTATAAGCTCATCCTAGAAAGAATAATGGAACAAACAAAACAACATGGGGGGGAGGGGGGAGGGAATGGTTGGAACCATTTGAAAGGTATACATCCATCTAGTTATATCATTTTTCTTGAAGATTTATACTGCCTATCATGGATAAGTCTGGCTAGACTTGTTTTCACCATTAGACAGTTTGTCGATCGAAAGCCCGAGCCTACACTTTTACCGACCCAAGGGATTTTGAACCTCTCAGACCACATACACATGGTATGAGAGCAACCGGCCTTTGATGAGGCTGTAAGTTATACACAGCGGTAGAAATCCAAATTAGCAGAGGTGGGGGCACGGGGAGATCATCCGAATCAGAATCCTTATTATATGTTGTTTCTGACAGTAACAGTTGCAAAGAGAGCACAGAAACCAGTTTACAGATTTAAAGGTTCATTCGCAGTCCACAGCTAGAGTGGGAATTGAACTTTTAAACCGACATGTTGTGCATGAGACGTGATATAGCGTCAAAACTTTGTTTGCAGTCTCTTAATTTGAAAGAAAAAAACCACCAAAAACAATCAGCACAACAGCTACGTATGCGATGCGGATTTATTCTATTAGACTGACAGGTGCATAAGATTAAACGAGAAAGGGCGTCATTGCAGAGGGTGACGAGTGGGGATTAGAAAAAGTCATGTTTTTGCGTTGACAGGTAATCAGTTTCAGAAATTTTAATATCTGGTTGGAATGAGTGTGGTAATGTAATGGAGGAAGGCCGGGGGTGGGGGTGGAGGTGGTGGAGGTTAGGGTGAAGGTGAGGGTGGGGTGGAGGTGGGGGTGGTGATGGGGGTAGGGGTGGGGGGATTCTGAAACTTCCTTTCTGTCCACCCACAAGACATATGTCGTATTTCTAATTAGCAAGAATAAAAAAAGAATGTCCCAGACAGGTGAGGATGTCCAACACAAGTAAGGATGTAGGGAAGGATGTCCCACACAGATGAGGATGTCCCACACGGGTAAGGATTTCCATAGAGGTAAGGATGTCCTACACAGGTAAGGATGTCCCACACAGGTAAGGATGTCCCACACAGGTAAGGATGCCCTTCACAGGAAAAGATGTCCCACACATGTAAGGGTGTCCCACACAGGTGCGGATGCCCCACACATGTAAGGATGCCCCAAGACAGGTGAGGATGTCCACCACAGGTGAGGATGTCCCACACAGGTAAGGATTTCCCACACATGTATGGATGCCCCAGGCATGTAAGGATGCCCCACACATGTAAGGATGCCCCAGACAGGTGAAGATGTCCCATACAGGTAAGGAGGTCCCACACATGTAAGGATGCCCCAGACAGGAGAGGATGTCCCACACAGGTAATGATGGGTGCAATGATTTCCCATACAGGTAAGGATGTCCCACCCAGATGAGGACGTACCACATGTGTAAAGATGTCCCACACATGTATGGGTGAGGGTAATGATGGCGCAGACAGGTAAGCATGTCCCACACACGTACGGATGTATGTAAAGATTGTCTATACAGGTAAGGATGCCCCATCCTGCTGTAGATACTCCACATATGAGTAGATCTTACAGACACGGGTGGGTAGATATTCCACACAGGTGAGTAGACCCCATATTACTGAGTATATCAACAAAAGTAAATATATATAGCACACAGAGGTGAGCTGACCTCAGACAGGCGAGGAAACTCCTTCACTAGTGGTTAACCTCACACAGGTGATTAGGCCTCGGAAAGGTGAGTGTATATCAGACAGGCAAGTGTATCTCACAGAGGTGAGTGTATCTCACAGAGGTGAGTGGATGTCAGACAGGTGAGTGACCATCACACAGGTAAGTGACCATCACACAGGTGAATGGATATCATACAGGTGAATGGGTATCACACTGGTGACTGGATATCATATACACAGGTGACTAGATCAACACAGGTGAGCTAATCTCTCACAGGTGAATAGAGCTCACACAGGTGAGCTGGTCTCACACAGGTGAGCTGGTCTCACACAGGTGAGGTAGTCTCACACAGGAGAGCTGGTCTCACAGAGGTGAGCTGGTCTCATACAGGGGAGCTAATCTCTCACAGGTGAATAGAGCCCACACGGGTGAGCTGGTCCCTCACATGTGAGCTGGTCTCACAGAGGTGAGCTGATCTCTCACAGGTGAGCTGGTCTCACACAGGTGAATAGAGCCCTCAGGTGAATAGATCCCAAACAGGTGAGCTGGTATCACACAGGTGAGCTAGTCTCACACATTTGAATAGAGCCCACACAAGTGAGCTGGTCTCACAAAGGTGACCTGGTCTCACCCAGGTGAATAGAGCCTACACAGATGAGCTGGTCTCACACAGGTGAATAGAGCCCACACAGGTGAATAGAGCCCACACAGGTGAGCTGGTCTCACACAGGTGAGCTGCTCTTTGACAGGTAATGCAATCCCACACTGGTGGGATTGCAAGCATGGAGACCTCTCACAGGTGGGTAGCTGCCACACATGTGGCCGTCCTTCCGCCAGTTGATGCTGCTGATTATCACACAGCGGGGTAACCCTACACCCAATTACCTGCTGGGCCGCTAGGGACAGTGGTGCCTCGTGTGCAGAAAACACCAACAGGGCGCACAATATGTGCAGCCCACGTTGAATTTAACACTTGATAGCCACAGCAACCTGACAGTGAATATCCCATTTCTGCAGCAATGTGCATTCTCAGGAACACTTCCTCAAAACAAATGAATTTTAATAAAAAGTCATTCTTGAATAGAATAGTAAAGCTGCATAATCGGATGAGAACATCAAAACAATTACAGTAAAACCTCTCTAAATCGCAGATCATGGGACCGACTTTAAGTGGTCTATTTACGGAGGTGGTTGGTTTAGGGAGTTATATCCTTACAATTGTATTGTTGGGACCCAAATAAAGTGATCAATATAGGGGAGTGGTCGATATTAGGATGTGGTCGGTTAGAGAGGTTTTACTGTACAGTAAAACCTCTCTAAATCGACCGACCATTGGACTAACTTTAAATGGTCTATTTAGGGAGGTGCTCGGTTTAGGGAGGTTCTTTTTATCGTTACAATGGGATTGTATTGGCAATCGTTTGGGACCCAAATAAAGCAATTGATAAAGGGGAGTGGTCGATCTGTGGAGCTGGTTGATTAGAGAGGTTTAACTGTATCTACATTTGATTCCACATATCTAACTTAGATACTGGTACACTTATTAAATAATTGTCATCACCTAGAAGGGAATACTGAGTCAATTTAATAGAACATGTTACTGCAGAAGTTTACGGTATCACTTTCAGAGTGTTGTCATGCTAGCCAAAATTAATTTTGCAACGTTGCACTTCAAATATCTCAAAAGTTAGCCATTGAATGCGAATGTTACTTCAAACTAAAGTAAGTTAGATTATGACGATCAATCTAATATGCTTATCTCAGAAAATGACAGAAACTCAAAACCATTGTAATATGCAACTTTAAGGTACCTGCTTTAGCTGTGCTACCAGATATGGCGATGTGTGAACTGTGGAAAGGGTTTTGTTTATTATGTATTCATAGTAACATAAGACGGCTGCAGCTCAGGAGAAACAAGAACCACCATCTCCGTGGATAAGGCGGCGGTTACCATGGCACCGGTGACGTGATCATGACGTCACCACAATGGTTTGTTTGTTTGTTTGTTGTTGTTTTACGTCCTAGCAACATCTAAGGTCATATCAGGACGGGTACCGACTTGTGACAGTGCGCACTCATGTCGACTTTATAGTGCTGTCCCACTGGGAAACCAGGCTGCTGGCACCATGACCTGGTATCCCACTCAGTCACATTATCCTGACACTGAGCACACCAGTCGCAACACCACAATGGTGGTTATCGGAAAAGGTTCGCTTAGAAATTTAAAGTTGCATAGTATGATAAAAGCATCAACTTTTTCAAAACCAAAAACACTTATCTAGATTTTAACTTACATATCCAACTTAAAGCGGCATAGTCCGATGAAGACATACAATTTTCAAAACAAAAATAATGATTACGATTTTATTCTACACATCTAACTTAGATACTGCTGCGCTTATTAAACATTTGTTGACGTATAGAAGGGAATACTAAAGCAATTTAACAGAAACCTAGGGTGTCAGACCCTAGGCATGTTTGTCAAAACTAATTTGACATGTTTGCACTTTAAATATCTTTGTAAAATTAGTCGTTTAATGTCAAAGTTACTTCAAACTAAATAAAGTAAGGTAAATTTTAACATTCGACCTAATACATTTTTCTCAGAAAAATGAGACAAAGTTAAAACCATCGGACTATGCAACTTTAAATACTAGTGCATTTCCTTTTTTTAATTTAGTTAAATTAAGTTTCTGTTGCTAAATAGAAGGGGATATAATAATTGTGCATTTTTATCCGTAAAATATGTCAGAGTTTAGTCATTTTTAAGGGAAAATTACTTCAAAATAAATTAAAGTAGATTATAGCAATGGACCTAATATATGTATCTCGGGAAATGACACAAACTCAAAACCATCGGACTATGCAGCTTTAATTTTAAACAGTTAGGGTGTATACAAATTACTCATCTAGGTGAACTGAAATGAGAATAGACTAGCTTTACTGCATCATGTGAATAACCGATATTATACACAGTCAACGCAGACATCACACACATATATATATAAGCCATTATAGTTGCAACGCAGTGCATGGCAGCTTGTGCAGGCCGACACTGTTTGCGTGTCATATCACTTCCGGTAATGAAGACCCTTAGAATACGGCGTAACGTGAAAGTTGAAATATAAACTGAAATGTCAGCTGTGCCAGGAAGTGTCATGGCCATATAGGAGATATAAAAACGTACTAGTCGTGTAACCTAACGCTATAAGTAGGCGTGACTGGAGCTGCTGATGGGTGGGTGGGGGGGGGGGGTGGAGGGAGGAGGAGGAGGGGTTGGGGCGGGGGGGTCACAATGGGACTGGCTATTGTTTGCGACTACTATTGGAAGGAAGAGGGTGGCTAATGCAGTATTCTGAACTCTTAGTATTATCGTATTACTTAGAATATGGGTATGGTGAGTTCCACTGGTCCCTCGGTGAAGACTCGCAGGGTTGGGATAGCTTCATTCTGATTCTGAATAGAGGAAGTTCTACTGGTCCCTCAGTAAGGACTCGCAGGGTTGATTGTTGGGATAGCCTCGTTCTGATTCTGAATATGGGGCGTTCACCTGGTCGCTCAGTAAGGACGCGTAGGATTGATTGTTGGGTTAGCCTCATTCTGATACTGAATATGTGGAGTTCTACTGGTCGCTCAGTAAGAATGTGCAGGGTTGATTGTTGGGTTAGCCTCATTCTGATACTGAATATGGGGAGTTCCACTGGTCCCTCAGTAAGGACTCAACCGTTTGATTGTTGGGTGAGCCTCCTTCTGATTCTGAATATGGGGAGTTCCACTGGTCCCTCAGTAATACCCCTGTCACACTACGACGTAACGAGCTAACGTAAGCCTGACGTGCTCACATTTGGTCATTACGTTGTCGTACGTTGAGTTACGTTATTATGACGTCATAATGACGTTAGACTGACGTCGAGCTACGTCATGTTACATCATGTTACGTCGGCGCGCGTCAATGTTTTGAACCTGTTCAAAACTTTCGAGGTGATGCGAACGTAAGGGTTTACGTTCGCCGTACGTTCTGTACACGTTCGCCGAACGTCAATGACGTTAAACGGACGTTAGTCTAACGTTCCTCACTACGTTCCACTCGTTGACCCACATTAAAGCAAGTGGAAACGTCCAATCAGCATAATGGGAAAGTCAGGAGAACGTCAGGAGAACGTCAGGAGAACGTCAGGAGAACGTACGTTCAGCGTTTCGCCAACGTTTAATGACGTAAGTAACGTAAGGTAACGTAAGGTAACGTAAAGCAACGTAGTTCTGGCGATGGAATAACGTTCATAACGTTCCGTCAGCATCATTACGTTGACCTCTCTCGTTGAATGACGGTATCACTATGCTTTACCAACGTTACGCTCTCGTCCACTATGCTACATCCACGTTCAACTTGTGCCCAAATTTGCATATTACGCCGAGAAGTTCAACGTTCTTCACGTTCTCCCTACGTTGACGTCGTTACGTCGTAGTGTGACAGCCCCATAAGGACTCAACCGTTTGATCGTTGGGTGAGCCTCCTTCTGATTCTGAATATGGGGAGTTCCACTAATCGCTCAGTTCTATTGTTTGCGACTACTATTGGAAGGAAGAGGGTGGCTGATGCAGTATTCTGAACTCTTAGTATTATCGTACTACTTAGAATATGGGTATTGTGAGTTCCACTGGTCCCTCAGTGAAGACTCGCAGAGTTGATTGTTGGGATAGACTCATTCTGATTCTGAATATGGGGAGTTCCACTGGTCGCTCAGTAAGGATGTGCAGGGTTAAGTGTTGGGTTAGCCTCCTTCTGATACTGAATATGGGGGGTTCTACTGGTCGCTCAGTAAGAATGTGCAGGGTTGATTGTTGGGTTAGCCTCATTCTGATACTAAATATGTGGAGTTCTACTGGTCGCTCAGTAAGGACATGCAGGGTTGATTGCTGGGTTAGCCTCATTCTGATACTGAATATGGGGAGTTCCACTGGTCGCTCAGTAAGGACGTGCAGGGTTGATTGTTGGGTTAGCCTCATTCTGATTCTGAATATGGGGATTTCCACTGGTCGCTCAGTAAGGACGTGCAGGGTTAAGTGTTGGGTTAGCCTCCTTCTGATACTGAATATGGGGGGTTCTACTGGTCGCTCAGTAAGGACATGCAGGGTTGATTGTTGGGTTAGCCTCATTCTGATACTGAATATGTGGAGTTCTACTGGTCGCTCAGTAAGGACATGCAGGGTTGATTGCTGGGTTAGCCTCATTCTGATACTGAATATGGGGAGTTCCACTGGTCGCTCAGTAAGGACGTGCAGGGTTAATTGTTGGCTGAGTCTCATTCTGATTCTGAATATGGGGATTTCCACTGGTTGCTCAGTAAGGACGCACAGGGTTGATTGTTTGGTTAGCCTCATTCTGATACTGAATATGGGGAGTTCCACTGGTCCCTCAGTAAGGACTCAACAGTTTGATTGTTGGGATAGCCTCCTTCTGATTTTGAATATTGGGAGTTCACTGGTCCCTCAGTAATGAATCGCAGGGTTGATTGTTGGGTTAGCCTCATTCTGATACTGAATATGGGGAGTTCTACTGGTTGCTCAGTAAGGACTCAACAGTTTGATTGTTGGGATAGCCTCCTTCTGATTTTGAATATGGGGAGTTCACTGATCCCTCAGTAAGGAATCGCAGGGTTAATTGTTGGCTGAGTCTCGTTCTGATTCTGAATATTGGGAGTTCCACTGGTCGCTCAGTAAGGACGTGCAGGGTTGATTGTTGGGTTAGCCTCATTCTGATTCTGAATATGGGGATTTCCACTGGTCCCTCAGTAAGGACTCAACAGTTTGATTGTTGGGATAGCCTCCTTCTGATTTTGAATATTGGGAGTTCACTGGTCCCTCAGTAATGAATCGCAGGGTTGATTGTTGGGGTAGCCTCATTCTGATACTGAATATGGGGAGTTCTACTGGTCCCTCAGTAAGGACTCAACAGTTTGATTGTTGGGATAGCCTCCTTCTGATTTTGAATATTGGGAGTTCACTGGTCCCTCAGTAAGGAATCGCAGGGTTGATTGTTGGGTTAGCCTCATTCTGATACTGTATATGGGGAGTTCTACTGGATGCTCAGTAAGGACTCAACAGTTTGATTGTTGGGATAGCCTCCTTCTGATTTTGAATATGGGGAGTTCACTGGTCCCTCAATAAGGAATCGCAGAGTTGATTGTTGGCTGAGTCTCGTTCTGATTCTGAATATGGGGAGTTCCACTGGTCCCTCAGTAAGGAATCGCGGGGTTGATTGTTGGGATAGCCGCATTCTGATACTGAATATGGGGAGTTCTACTGGTCGCTCAGTAAGGACTCAACAGTTTGATTGTTGGGATAGCCTCGTTCTGATTTTGAATATGGGTAGTTCCACTGGTAAGGACTCACAGGGTTGTTTTGGGATAGCCTCGTTCTGATACTGAATATGGGGAGTTCACTTGTTCCTCAGAAAGGACTCACAGGGTTGAATGTTGGCTTAGCCTCGTTCTGATTCTGAATATGGGGCCCTATCAATCGCTATATAGTGTCCCTACCAGTCCAATCCTTCGTTATAGAACCTACGCTTTGAACTCATTTTAGACCTACAATCATATGCCTCCCGATAACCAAACTTGGTAAGTTTATTGCTGAGGGACTACAGACATTCGCTTTGCATTCAACTAAATACTATGCCATATTAATTACAATTTACAAACTAAAGTCAAACCTAGGGGTGTGGGGGGAGGGGCACACCAAAATTGTATTCGAATGAGTTTTGTAATTCACCTAGAATACAACCTTTCCCTATTAGTACGAATTCAGTTTTCATGAAAAATTGAACAAAATAAGGTTAACCTATTTTAACACGCTCTCATTGAATAATAAGCGCTTTCACTTTACGGGGGAAAAAACCTCCACCAGCTGCATTGATCTCAAAGAACATATTGCCTTCTCTATTCTATTGACCCAACTCAAGTTGCACGTGCCAATTAATCAACATTCTTACGGTTTAATAACAAATATGACCCTTATTTTACCCCGCTCCCCACCCCTGTCCCCACCTCACCTCTCACCCCCACACCACCCCCCACACACACTGACGGGCCCGCCGCCACATCCCTTTCAATATTCCACCGGCAATATGCTTCATACACAATGGCCCGCTTCAATCAGTGACAGCAGGGACAGGCCTGTCGATGACATTGTCATAAACCACCGACTGACCCCTGTTGACCTAGATAACACCCCCGAGCCCTTGTTTGGGCTCAAAAGACCCTAGTATGTGTGTGCATATTATATATATATATATATATATAGTTATATATAGTTATATATATATGTGTGTGTGTGTTTGCTACAGTTCAAGGACAACACAATATGGCGTGGGTTGAGAAAGATATTGAAAGATGGCATTGGCAACAGGTTAAATGTTCCTTAAGTAAAATGATGTTTCGATACTGTCGGCAACAACACCTCATTCTGCAGCATGACCTTGTAGAGCATTTCCACCGCCAACCTGTCATCTGACGGACAGCAATGTCAGTTGGCAGCTCACTGTGTAGCATGCTCTGTGGAAAATGTCTAATGCTAATAGACGCTTTCCACAACCAAACCGCCCTCTGATGGCAGTTACCAGAACTAATGTGGATAGCACCTCACTCTTGAGCATGCTCAGTGCAAAAGGTCTCATAGAGAATTTCCACAACCAACCTGCCCCCTGATGGCAGAGGCTAAACTAAAGATGCCAGATGTATGAGCTTGTTGCCATCATGGATAGCATGCTCAGTGCAAAAGGTAAATATATAGAGGATTTCTACAACCAAACCATCCTCGGATGACAGTGTCTATAACTAATGCTACAGGGTGTGCGGGTTCACTGCGCATGCTCCATAGACAACAAGTTTGTTTGTTTGTTGTTGTTTTACGTTCTAGCAACATTTAATGTCATATCAGGTCGAGTACTGACTTGTGACAGTGCGCACCCATGGGGACTTTATAGTGCTGATCCATTGGGAGACCAGGCTACCAGCACCATAACCTTGTATCCCAATCAGTCACATTATCCTGTCACTGGGCCAACCAGTCCTTGGCCTATCCTAATAATGCCGAGCGCCTGGCTAGGAAGCGACAAGTATCAGTTTTTAAGTCATTGGTTTGACTCGAACAGGGTTCGAACCCACGAACCCATGGGTTCGGATACCCCGATCTCCCAAAACAGGAGACGGACGCTCAACTCATTCGACCATCCCGTCTGGTCCTATAGACGACAACAACAATGGCATTTTTTTTTAAAAGGTCTATTCTTACCAAACATGGTGGGCGAGCTTCGGGCGATGAGGTATTCAGCCTTGCAGAGGTCATTCTCGAGCACGTCACACTCCTGACGACACATGTGACGTGCGCGTGGGGTGGCCGACGTGTCGTCACACAGCGGGAAGGAGTAGAAGCACAGTGACTGGATAGCGAACTCCCCGCAGCGCTGCGACAGGTCACTCGAGGTGGCCACCACGGTGAAGGCAGCTGCAAGGGACGCGATGGGAAAGCGGGACAGTCTGATTAGTAAAGTCTTATTTAAAAGTTTTTAAAAAAAGAACAAAATTGTTTTTTTTGTTGGTTTTGTCTCATTATTCATGCGAGTGATAGGTCACGTGATCGTGAATGCAGCTGCAAAGGAAGAGGATGAGTAGTTAGCTACACAAAAACTGAAAGTGATAAAAAAGAAGGGGAGTCACAAGACTATTACTGTCTAGCGGCAAAAACAAGTCATTAGACTTAACCGTTATGGGCAGCATAAATACACCCATCACAAAAACAAAAAAAACACGAAAAAATGTAAATTAGTGTTAGCGTCATGATTCTTGTAGGTGGTAAATGTATATATGTATTTATATATGTATATATATATATATATATATATATATCATGGTCTTTTCATCATACAGGTTGCAGGACAGACTTAATGCAGATTGATAGCAAACTAGACTCAGCCAGTTCAAGCCTATATTCAATCACTTCAATGCTTTGTCTAGTTTGATATCAATTCGCAATAGGTGCGTCCTGGAAACCTCATGGTCTTTTAACCATAAAGGTTGCAGGATAGACTTATTAATCTAGACTCAGCCACTTCACGGCTTTGTATAGTTTTATATCAATCCGTGATGAGTGCGCCCGGGAACCTTATTTATAAATATAAATATATCTTGTTGTTTTCACCGTAAAGCTTTCATGACACATCTATCGCAGATTGGTATCAAACTAGACTCAACCACTTCATGGATTTGTCTACTTTGATATCAATCTGTGATACAGATAGGTGCAGCCTGCAATGTTAATGGTGTAAAGACCATGATATATATGTGTGTATATACATGTGTACGTACCACCTGCAGGAATCCTGAAATGTAATTTACATTTACATTCGATTTTGTTCACAACATATCTTAGTCCTGAAACATCAACAATGAAAAGTCAATATTACTTACCATAATATTGTCCTCGTAAAATTAGAATGCCGAATTTATTTAAATATATTTGGACTGACTATTAAACTGGAAACGATGTAGGAATTATGTCCTTCTCCATTTCTGAACTCAATTGACATTAGAAAAATGTCAGCTAACTTTTGAAATAGCACTTAACCACGCATTATCATAGAAGCATTTGGTAATAAAAGCACAAATAATACCATTTATTTTATAGACAGGCCAACTGTTTGATTTCTGTCGGCTGTAGCATGTATTTGCCAATATAATATGAAGTTATTTGTTATTGTCTATTGATGTTTTGTATCCTAGCAACGTATACGGTCATATTAGGATGGGCACCGAATTGTGACAGTTTGCACTCATGACGACTTTATAGTGCTGCCCCAGTGGGAGACCAGGCCGCCGACACCAAGGCCCTATTTCTCACTCAGTCTCATTATCCTGATACTGAGATAACCAGTTGTAAAGGTGAGTACAGCTATTGGTAGCTGTGTTTATTATTGTGATGTCATGGTAAGATATTTCCATTTATGACAGATGGAGGAGAGGGACTGGGTGAGATGGAGAAACGAAGAGTGGGAGAAGAAGTGGGAGAGGGGGAGAGGAGACTGAGAAGGAGAGGGACTAGTAAGAGGGGTGACGATGGAGAGAAGGAGATAGGTTGACAGGGGGGGGGGGGGTATTCAGGTGGAAAAGACCAAAAAAACCTGCAGAGAATGCGGAGAGAAATAGGTTTGTTAATGATATATATGTTACATTTATATTTGAAGATTTTTTTTTGGAGGCTGTATTTATACTGTCCAGAGCATATCAGCCCGGGTATTCAGGCTTGTTTTCAATGCTGGCCAAGATGTATTCTTTAGTTGTATTATTTGCTCAACTATGTAATAAGAAAGTTCAGTTTCGGCATAGGTCAATGTCAAATAGCACATTACAAATAACATGTATGGCATTCACTGCACAATCTGATGTGGCCAGATGTACAGATTTAGGATTAGGAGTTACACTGTTATATATTTTTACATAAAGCAATAGGATATGACTGGTTGTTTCAACAAAAGAATTTAATGTGAAAAGCAAAATTGACTACCTGGCAATATTCGACCATAAAGAATTATGTGTTGGTATTCAATATATAACTATATAAATATGTGTAGGCCCCACCACATCCAGCCATCAACCACAAAGGAAATCCATGCATTTTAATTATCACCAGCTTTAACAAAATAAATATTAAAAGAAAACGTTCTTTACAAAAAAAATCTTACTTCGAGATATAAATATAATTAATATCACAGCTGGATTTCACACAAACCCGGCTGAAGTCAAATGCAATTTCGGTTAATATTTCATTTCAAACAGTAGCTTGAAGTATTGTTTATCTTCTACTCCCGTCTCCAAAGTGGATTATCTGCACCGGTCATTCACCTCTTTGTTCTCGGGCCCCACTCAGGGCAGTTAATTTGTCGCTAGGCTGGTGTTTTTTTGTGTGTGTTTGTGTAATATTTCCTAGCCTCGCCTGACATCTGGGTCGGACAGACCTTGTGTGCCGGGGTGGCAATGCCCGCCCACTAACCCGCTATTGTCATTCAACAGGGGGCGTGGCCCGCCCGGCTGTCCGTCATAGCCGCTGACAATACTGGCCACGCCCCCTGACACCGCCAGACTTAGATCGCTGTCAAAAGCGCGGGAAAGTAAGGAGCGTTCGACGAAGCAGACGACAATCACGCGAGCGCCACGCTGCGGAGCGCGTAATTTGTTATCAATTAACCAATCGCGCTGCTTTTATCTTGCTCGATAAGCGATCTAATCCCCGCTTTGTATACACACACAAACAAACAAAAACCCTCTTCAAATAAGCCCGTGTCACCGAATAAATTAAAACTAATATTCTTTTTAGAAAATAAAGGCATGGCGCGTGGGCAAATGTGTGGATGCTTGCCGTAACGGTCAGTTTTGTTCGGATGTAAATGACCTTTGAGAGTGTCCAGTGATGTGAGAGCATAGGGCATATGGCGGCGGGATTCGCTTTTGAAAGAAGCAGCTCACCAATCATGACCATCAAAATATAGGTCAGTGTAAGGCCTGATGCACATGACGTCACTTTATTGTGAGCAACCTCAGCAAATAACTGTTTCACATTATATCATAAAGCTGTATAGTCCGATGAAACTATGACATTTTCAAAACCATAACAATTATCTAGATTTAATTATACATATCTAACTTGTGAAACATTTGTTGCCACATGGAACGAAATACCGAGGAAAATTAATAGAGGATGTTACTGCATTAGCCTATGGCGTCAAAATGCTGGAATGCTTGCCAACATTAATGTAGCATGTCTGCACTTCAAATATCTCCAAAGTCAGCCGTTTAAAATTCAAGTTACGTCAAACTAAAGTAAGGTAGGTTATAGCGATCAACCTAATAATCAGGGATGAAAGTGGTCTACGGGAAGAAAAGTGGAAATGCCGATATTCTCCCATATGCTTAGCATTGTCAGGGAATCGCAGAAAATTTCTGGAAGTGGGGTTACATATATATTGATATACGTTGATAGTGCTGCGCCATTTGAAGCATGTATTAGTAGTATATGCTGATAGTGCTGCGGCATTTGGAGTATTTAATACTAGTATACACTGATAGAGCTGAGGCGTCTGCACCACATATTAGTATACGCTGATGGTGCTGCGGCATTGAAAAATCCTGGAAATCCGCGAAATCGCAGAGATCGTTCATCCTTGAATAATGTTATCTCAGAAAGAGGACCGCGCACAGTCCATCTCGGATATATACTATTATTTTATCCTATATTGTGTCTTAGTTGTCTAGTCTTTTACATGGTACCACCTGTGAGCGGTCAACCGCCACATCATCATCATCATCATGCTGTCGGTCGCGATGCGACAAAGACTGCTTTCATTACTTGACTGCCGCTCTCCGCTTTGTGCGGTTGTACATTTCATGAAAGCTGCCTGCAAAAGTGTTGAAGTGCTGCTGGCTTTTGCAAGTTACCAGTGGCACTCTCTCGGGGAGCAAATAGAGGTTTCCACACGGGCAAGACATGTCAAGACAGTCGCAAAACTATTTGTCCCTGCAGTGGCAGGTCGGGAGTGTTGGGAGTGTTCCATACATCAACCGCCCTTATGCTGCCACAGTGACATGGTTTTCTGTTTAGGGTTTGCTCCCTTAGCCTTCGGTTCTGTCAAGGACCTGTACCACAAGGCAGTGGTTTACAACTCTGCAAGGCAGGGGCGTCAAACTCCCCTGAGGTATTGCTATACCTGCTATACCGCCACATACCACCGTTAATAAGGATCAACACTTACATTGTCCATGTTAGTGTGTCATACCGCTTCACCATTCCCTCTCTGATATCATTGACATATACAGAACTCCATCCAGTCGCGAACATGATAGTCACGTTAATAAGGATCAACACTTACATTGTCCATGTTAGTGTGTCATACCGCTTCACCATTCCTTCTCTGATATCATCGACATATACAGAACTCCATCCAGTCGCGAACATGATAGTCACGTTAATAAGGATCAACACTTACATTGTCCATGTTAGTGTGTCATACCCCTTCACCGTTCCTTCTCTGATATCATCGACATATACAGAACTACGTCCAATAGCGAACATGACAGTCACATCAGTAAGGATCAAAATTTACACACGTCCATGTCAGGGTTCAGTGCACAAGGTAATAATACATGGCTGACTGCATGCGGGTTCTTTAGCTGGCTCCTTATTGTGCTCAACGCCCCCAAGCTTTACGAGCGCATGCGCGACTTAACCAGGCCCAATTGCCTGTATAATGGCGGGGGCCTCACTGTATTTACCCATTATGGACCTATTTGAAATCATTCAGCCCTCCCATGACGTCTACCGTGTGTATTTCTACACACTTGTGTCATCTCATGTATATTTGGGTGAAGCTTTATGTGTGTGGGCAACTTGTACTGATATTTCAATATGCACTATATATAATTGAAAGGTGCAACGATGATATACATGTCCCGTCCTGATATGACTTTAGATGTTGCCAGGATGTAAAACTCCAACAATCAACCAATGATATACACATGTAGGTATGTGTAGAAGGTCCGAGTTGATGGGAGGAGTGATTTCACATGGGTAGAAACCGATGAGTTAAGCCTATTTGAAAGCACTCTGCCGCCAAGGACTATTATGATGTCTGTATGGAGAACCGCTGTCTTATGCACATATTATGGTTTTTTATTAATCAATATTAAACTATATCTTAGTCAATGCATAGGTTAATATAGTGTACTTGGCGAATAGAAGGTATATATGTGTCGTTGGGGGGGTGATGAAAATGGGAAATATTTTGCCTAGAGCGGGATTCGAACCCACACCTCTTTGCATTCCGGACCAGTGTGCAAACCATTACACCACGTAGGCTCCCTGATATCACCACACTACCCATGCCTATCTGTCTATGTGGTTACTTGCCTGAGAGGTCAGTGCATACTACTACACTCGTCCCCCTGGAATTGTAAGTATTTTAATGCTTGCAATTACATACATACAGGCAATGCACTAACACAGGCTAGGTTCAACAACCATACATCACGTAGCTTGTACAGGATCATGGTCACAGCAACCAGTGTCGTGGGGGTGATAAAAATGGGAAATATTGTGCCTAGAGCAGGACTCGAACCCACATCTGTTTGCAGGTCAGTGTGCTAACCATTACCCCACCTAGGCTCCCTGATATCACCACACTACCCACGCCTATCTGTCTATGTGGTTACTTGCCTGAGAGGTCAGTGCAGACTACTACATATGTATCAAAGTATTACGTATACAATACTGTTGCTATATTGTAGACACTCAATGGGCATCCCAGTTGTGCGAGTTGTTGTCGATTTTGGTGTGTTTGTTTGTTTTGTTTGTACCCACCCTGATATGACCTAATGTCATATCAGGGTGGGTACCGACTTGTGACAATGTGCACTCATGGTGACTTTATAGTGCTGTCCCACTTAGAGTCCAGGCCACTGGCACCATGATGTAATATTACATCATGGTCACATCACATTATGCTGATGCTGCCATAACCAGTCCTTGTCCTGTCATAGTAATTCAAAGTGCCAGCCTAGGCAGCAACAAGTATCAATTTAATAATTCATTGGTATGATTTGGCGAGAATTCCAACTCCTGACCTTCCGCATGGGAAGCCTGCGCTCTATCGAACCGGCCACAGCGTCTGGTAGGCGGCCGAGAAGAAGATATACCTGCAGCCAAGTATTACGTATAAAATAATGTTACTATATTACAAGATAACCCCGTTAAACCAAACTTGAAGGGACCCCAGAAATTTGTTTGGATTAACCGATCATTGGTTTAACCGACCTTTGACTTCGATTTTGACTTGGATTTGGCAACAACTTTGGTGCATTATGAATGTAATATACAATGTGTATGGACACTATGATTATTGTTTTTTATGCATATACAGTTTAACCCCATTAAACCAAGCTCGGTTAAATCAAACGATCGGTTAATCCAAACTTTTTTCAGCGACCCATCAAAATACTACCATTTATCATATAAAAAGTCCCAGATGACCTTAAAACCACATGAAACTTTGGTTTAACTGTACCGGAAGTGGCCTGGGGCCGACAATTTTGTTTGGATTAACCAATACTTTGGATTAGCCAACTTTGATTTAACCAACTTTTTTATATGATAAATGGTAGTATTTTGTTGCGCCGCCAAAAAAAGTTTGGATTAACCGATCGTTTGGTTTAACCGAGCTTGGTTTAACGGGGTTGTTATGTATAAACAATTTACGGGCCATCCCCGTTATGTGAGCTTTTGTTGTTGGCTTTGGTGATGTAGTTGCATTCACCCCCACCCCACCCCACCACACACACATCAGGTATGCGTTCATCTGGATGTTATATTTATACTTTATAGTGTACAGTGCATCCTCTCTCCTAGCATTGGTGTCATTGGACCGAACATAAAGCAAGAACATAGGTATCAAAGTAACACGGGTCCAATATTATGGCTATCTCTAATACGGTTTTAGGGACAATGACACTGCAAATGTCACATCGTGCA
This sequence comes from Branchipolynoe longqiensis, assembly GCA_030323885.1. Classification (NCBI taxonomy): domain Eukaryota; kingdom Metazoa; phylum Annelida; class Polychaeta; order Phyllodocida; family Polynoidae; genus Branchipolynoe; species Branchipolynoe longqiensis. The sequence goes on from CM059187.1 coordinate 123,498,023, forward strand.
TCAATCTCTTAAGCAGCTGTCACACATCACCGGATTGGAGGAAACGGAAAGAAACTGAACAAAGTCCATTGCTAGTCCGGTTTTTGCCCGTACAAGTTTTTGAACATGCACAAAACTTGGAACGGATTCCGCCGGATTGACATCTACTGTTCTTGTCCGGTGTCGTATTCTCAGCGCCCGGTCATTCTCAGCGGCCTGTCGTGGCTTCTGCGCATGCGCGGATTTTCGCACGTTGCGGCGATCACTGCTATTTGTTTTGTTTACACTCGGCGATTCGACGCTGATCGAGCTGCTACGTTAATATCGCTTGGAATTTAAGGTTAATTTAATTAAATTTCATTATTTGAGTATGTAATTCTGTTAAATATGATCGCATTCAATAGATTTCGGCCTAATCGGTCCCTGACACTGCTGGGTACCTGGCCTGAGCTTGTAGCCGGCGAGGCCATGGGTCTTTTGCATATGTCTTAAAATCCACGCATGCGCAGAAGCCATGATAGGCCGCTGAGAATGACCGGGCGCTGAGAATACGACACCGGTTTGAGTTCCTTTCGTCTGTTGGCTATCTGTTCATGTCTGTTTCGTGTCCGTTTCATGTCCGTTTCATGTCCGTTCGTCCAGTGTCCTTTGACATGATATCGCCACATTTTGACACATTTTAATACATATTGATACTGATCACCCCCGAACACCACCGGACTGGACAATTCTGTCCGTTGCTCAATCCTGTGATGTGTGACAGCCGCTTTAACTCTCACATTTCTATGGCCAAATATGTGTCGACATAGCTAACATATTGCAAAGCTATTTGGATTCGTATATCACCATTCATATTAACGCTGCGTCGATATATTTGTTTGCTTGTTTATTTTGTATGTGTTGTAGGGGATTTATTTTTGTGGGTTTTTTTTATTTGGGAGGTGGGTATGAGGCGGGATTTACGCCCAAGCAACCTCTATTGTTATCAGGACGAGCACCGACTTGCATTGTAACAGTGTGCACTGATGATGACCTTATTGTGCCACCCCATTGAGAGACTGTTCCGCCAGCACCAGGACCCGATACCCCGACTCAGTCACCTGTCTTCCTGTCTTCCTGACACCGAGTGAACCAGTCCTTGTTCTATCCCAGTAATGCCGAGCACCAAGCTAGATTGTGACAAGTATCAATTGTGTAAGTTCTTGGTTAATTTCGAGCCAGAGTTGTGCCATGACCTTGTACACCGGACGCCATCGCTCTTCCCGATTAGGTCACTCCGTCTAGTGGACTGTTGGTCGATTAATGCGTAAATTAATACATCAGGTTGTTTTTATATAGACTTCGAACAGACTTTTTTTTTTTTTTTTCAAAGAATTTATTTACCATGCCCATAGCGGATGAGTGTGTTAACGCTGTATTGTTTTAACCGCTGGGCAGCACCAGTTCAAATTAGTTCAAATCAGGACAAGGGGCAGTGTCATGATAAAGACCATTTCAGATTTCCATGTAAATGTCAATGTTGGCAGGCATATGATTACCAACACTGACAGATTGTTTGTTTGTTGTTGTTTTACATCCTAACAACATCTAAGGTCATATCAGTACGGGTACCGACTTGTGACATTACGCACTCATGGCGACTTTATGGTGCTGCGTCACTGGAAGAGCAGGGCCCGTATGCATGAAGAATTATTTATCGGCTCCGGTGTTAAGGGCCGGGTCCGGGTTAGCTAATGCCGGCATTGGAAATTTGGTCACGCGGTATGTATGGAGCCAAAGTGCGGAGGCGTTAGCTAACCTAGCAGTTATTTATAGATATGGGAAATCCCTCTGTCACTGTGCACATTCGTCGATTTGACAATATTAATATCGCCGCCATTGTAGCAGTGGCGTTAATATCAGTTCGAATTTAGGGTTAATTTAATGAAATTTCACGATTTGAGTATGTAATTCTGTTAAATATGATCGCATTGAATAGATTTGCACCTAATATATTGCCAAGGATGCGGCGGCGGCGGCGGCGGTGATGTTTTGTTGATGTTCTACAGGATGGATAGCGACGTCGATGCGGCGGCGGCGATTTGTTTTGTGTACATTCGGCGATTTGACAATATTAACATTGCCGCGTTAATATCGGTTCGAATTTAGGGTGAATTTAATGAAATTTCACGATTTGAGTATGTAATTCTGTCAAATATGATCGCATTGAATAGATTTGGGGCTAATGCATTGCCGCCGATTTGGGCCTAATTGGATAGCGACGTCGATGAAGCGGTAGCAATTTGTTTTGTGTACATTCATCGATTTGACAATATTAATATCGCCGCCAATGTAGCGGCGGCATTAATATGGGTTCGATTTTAGGGTTAATTTAATGAAATTTCACGATTTGAGTATGTAATTCTGTTAAATATGATCGCATTCAATAGATTTGGCCCGAGTTAGTCCCTAACACCGATGGTAAACCTGGTATGGGCTGGGGTTAGACTCTCCGACCTTAAACTCACGGAGTTTCCCTAACACTCCCCCATGCATACCAACTTTACCCCGCTAACCCAGAGATCGCCGCTAACCACAGGTTTGGAGCACTAACCCTGCTTCATGCATATGGCCCCTGGCCACCAGCACCATGACCTGATATCCCACTCAGTCACATTATCCTGACACTGAACCAACCAGTCCTTGTCCTATCCTAATAATGCCGAGCGCCAGGCTAGGAAGTGACAAGTATCAATTTTTAAGTCATTGGTTTGACTTGACCAGGGTTCGAACCCACGACCCCATGATCGACACGGGAGACGGACGCTCTAACTCATTCGGCCATCCCGTCTGGTCAACAGTGACAGAATAAATACCCCTAACTTTTCGCCACGACTATAGACCTTTGCTGCCGACACGACATTAAAACCATTAGTGAACTTGACTGACACATGGGCACTATTATAATTGCTGACCAGGAGACCAGGTGCAGTGGCCGAATCGGTAGAGTGCAGGCCTGGCGTGTGGGAGATCGGGAATTCGGTTCCAGGTCGAGTCAAACCAATGTCTTATAAAAATTGATACTTGTCGCTTCCTAGCTTGGCACTCAGCATTAATAGGATAGTGCAAGGACTGGTTGGCTCAGGGTCAGGACAATGTGACTAACTGGAATATCGGTACATGGTGTCAGTGGCCTGATTTCCAAGTGAGGCAGCACTATAATATAAAGTCGCCACGAGAGCACACTATCACAAGTCGGTACCCCGTCCTGATGCGACTTTAGATGTTGCCAGGACGTAAAACCCCAACAACCAATGGAATTAACAAAACTCACACAATAAATACCACTAACTTTTCTCCACGACCATAACCCTTGCTACCGACACTGCGCTAAAACTTAAAACTATCAGCAATCGTTCAATGAACCATTATATTTACTGACACATGGTCATTGTTATCATCACCGGGGACCAGGAACCTTGGAAGGAACGGCGCAGCAATTGGACATTGCGATTATCCCACGCCATTTGCAGTGTGTTTCACCAAGCAGCGTTGGCATGAAATTGGCCGTCACTGGAGCGGTCGCCTCGGGTGGCGCCACCTGGAGTGGTGGTCCGACAAAGATGTGACGTGGTGCATTGTGGGAGCCGCGTCGCGCAGTATTGACTATTGGACACCTGTAATTTACATGTGTGGCCCGCACTGCTGTCACTGTGACAGTCTCGCCACATCCACCATAGCGCCATCTTGTGGGTGTGAGGTGGAGGTGGAAGTGGGGGTGGAGATGGAGGAGGACACTCTGTGTCTGATGTGACAGCAGATACCCCCTAACCCCCACCTCGCCCCCCGCCCCCCCCCGCCCCCTCCCTCGCAATGCCCACCTTAGAATAACAGTTGTCCCACAATGACTTGAGTTGGACAAGTACACCCCCACCCCCACCCACACCTTCTTACATTGATTGGTTGGTTTGTTGTTGGAGTATTACGTCCAGACAACATCCAAGGTCATAATACTCATATCACAACGAGTATCGACTTGTGACCCTGACAGTGCAGACTCATGGCAACCTCATAGTGCTGCCCCACTGGGAGTCTTCCAGGCTACCAGTATCATGTAATATATATTACATACAAAATATATTTGTAATATATATATATATATATTACATACAAAAATATATATGTAATACATTATATATATATATATACAATTACTTGTATTTCGTACCCATTCAGGTTATATTCGAATTTACGATCAGATATACGGCAATATTATCCCACGAAATGGTATTGTGTCAGCTAGGTGCATGAGTATACATATCTGCTTTATAATTCACGCATTGTGGACAATTCTATTGTGTAACTGTGAAATCAGCTAGAAAATCCAAACTGTTTGATGTTAAAAATTGCCTGTGAGTTTATCACGGTCAGCTCCAGGCATCAGAGGAGTATAAATGAGGCTGTCTCGAAAGGTGCTAAGTAACTTTGGACAAAGATTTGTCCATTGTAACGATTAACATAGTATCCGCTTATGCATTTGCTCAGAATAAACTGATTTGTTTTTTTACATGGTGTTTCATAATCCCAATAGAATACATATTGATTTGAAGCAAATGTCCTTGTGTTATCAGTGTAAACGTTTCTGGGCCATTTTGTGTCAATCATTACATGGACAAAAAAAAGAATAGTTATCACCTTTTGAGACAGGCTCAAATACAGTGAGCACACATACCAGTTAGTCGCTCCTCCATTCTTCCTTGCTGGAGTTTGTTGCGCACGAAAATACTTTTGTTGGCGAGGAATTTGGAGCAGGCCGCGCCACGATACAGCTGACAAAAACCCTCGTTGTCGTCTTGATTCCCCTGGTCCGCCATTCTGAAGAACATGAATAATGCACGTGTTGAGAGGAAGAAATGGCAATCGTGGATTGAGATTAGTCGAGCTTGTTTTGGCTGTACGGGTGTGGTGCCTGCATTACAGGGTCCTGTGTATAACATGCATGGGTGAGCAGTTACGGCATAATATATATATATGTATATATATGTATATATATATATGTATACATATATATAATTATGCATATATTTAAATGCATATATGCATATATCACAATATGTATATAATAGTATTTCTCGGGGTTAACTGAGTAGGATAATGAGCAGGCGAGCGGAGGCGCCACCATCGGAGTTGAAGCCTGATCACTAGATGAGTAGTCCGAAGCTCAACCACCCGATTACTGGCGGGTGGGTGTTAGGATAGTATAATATTCCAGGTTATTATACTCGTATAATTCTTATACAGCATATATGTATATGATAAATGTATGTATGTGTATATGCACATATTATATAGATGTGTATATATATATTATATCTTTATATATATATATATATATATATATTACGCGCAAAATAGATCAGACTTCCTATATAGGCCTATAGGTGCTTGCATGGGTTGATGGTTAAACGCGTGGGCAGACAGGTAGCGCCACAAGCGGACCTGAGGTTGTCAGCAATGAGCAGTAGATGACTAGTGTAAAATAAATAAGAGCCCTGCAGTGGATGACTGAAGGGATTGCATAGATATACATATATACAATATACATAGATGTATATATATATATATAGGAATTCGAAATAGATATGCATATATATCCAGTCTCCCAGTCGGTATATATATATATATATATATATATATATATCACCGACAACTGTATGCGATGATTGATTAAGTGGGGTTTTATACCGGAGCAACACCTGAGCAACATATCATGAGTACATGTTTGCATTGTGCGCCTCTTGGAGGATCTATATTGCTATCCTATAAATACATATAAAGAGGTCATGTTTGAATATAAACGGTTAGACAGGAAATGGCCTAGAAATGATTTAATTTCTTAAAGTGGTATCGGCTATTTCTTCATTGCAAAGTGATCTATAGGGAGAGGGGCTGGTTCTTTCTCCAAAAGCCGGACGCTGGTAGTATGCTAACGATACATCCGGTGTGGGATTATAAAGACGCGCCGACCGGAAGTAGGTTAAACCAGCCCTCCAGTAGACAGCAACGGGAGAGCCGCTCTCACACACCTGGAACAGCGCCGTGACAGCCGGGTCTTGGACGCCTCCAGGGTGTCGCTTCCAGGATGTGCTCTGCTTCGGTCACCACCTTACCCCCCACCTCCCCCCTCTCCCCCCACACAGCCCCTCCTCAACCCCCTCAAACCGGGCGCGGCGTCATCATATCGGCAGAGAGCGGGCCTCGCGTGACAGAGATCGGGAGTTCGGTTCCCGGTCGAGTCAAACCAATGACTTATCAAATTGATACTTGTCTCTTCTTAGCCTGGTGCTCAGCGTAAATAGGATAGGGCAAGGACTGGTTGGGTTGGTGTCAGGATAATGTGACTGAGTGGGATATCGGGGTCATGGTGCTGGCCACATGATTTCCCAATGGGAAAGTACTATAAGGTCGTCATGAGTGCACACTATCACAAGTCGGAACCCGTCCTGATATGACCTTACATATTGCCAGGACGTAAAACTCTAACAACCATCCAACCACCCCCAGTCACCCCCCCCCCCTCACACACACACACATCCCGCAACCACTACGCCCACAGCTCCACCCACACCGCAGCCACCACGCCATTTCCATGCACCACTCACGGTCCCCGACCCCCACTCCCCGCTTCCACCACGACCCCATTCCCACCCACAGGGCCAGGGCCGTATTTAATGTCTGTTCAATAAAGAAGCAACAATATTGTTTTGAACACCTGAGACATGAGCAGCTCGGGGCAGATTTAATCAGATTGAAATGAGTCACTTTTTGTTTTGTTTTCTTTTAAATTAAAAAAAAATATCTCACTTCTCGGACCTCACAAAAATCTCATTTCCAGTTGGGAGTAAAGAGGAAGTGCTGGATAATTGATGATGCACTATTAGTATTACATGATCTTCGTAGGCCGGGAAGAAGCCGTATTAGAAACTGTCAGCCCTGAAGAATGCGTTTGGAAGTTCGGTAACCCCCCCCCCCCCCTTCACAGACATTATTGGGCTTTAACTGTTTATACTAGAGCGGGCAAACCGGTAACCCCCCCCCCCCCCACCACCACCACCACCACCATATACACACATCACCAGGTTTGAACTGTTTGTACTAGAGAGGGAAAACCGCTGACCCGCCCCCCCCCCCACACACACATATATCACTGGGTTTTAACTGTTTATACTAGAGCGGGCAAACCGGTAACCCCCCACCCATCCCCCCCATACACACACACACATCACCAGGTTCGAACTGTTTGTACTAGAGCGGGAAAACGGTCCCCCCCCCCCCCCAACACACACATACATCACTGGTTTAATAACTGTTTATACTAGAGCGGGGAATAACGGTACCCCCCCCCCCCCCCCCACACACACATACATTACTGGGTTTAACTGTGTATACTAGGGCGGGAAACCGGTACTACACCCCACCCCCCCCCACACGCACATTACTGGGTTTATAACTTTATACTAGAGCGGGCAAACCGCTAACCCCCCCCCCCCCACATATACGGGGGGGGGGCGGGGGTAGCGGGCTTTAACACACACATTACCCCACACCAGCCTCCACCATATTACTGGGTTTTAACTGCTTATAATTGAGTGGGCAAACCGGGAACCCTACCCACGTTACTAGTTCTAACTGTTTATACTAGAATGGGCAAATGCCAACTCCCCCCCCCCACCCACCCCAACCATTACCAGATCTTAAAGTTGCATGGTCCGATGAAACATATTTTTTTCAAAACCAAAACACTTACCTACATTTGATTCTATATATCCAACTTAGGTACTGGTGCATTAACTAAGGCTTTGGGGCAGCATATACAGAATAATCAGTAAATTTATTACCCCATCCCTTTGGACACCTACATTGAAGCAGGCATTAGGCAGGGAGGCCACAAACCAATTAGGTAAATCTCATGACCTTATTAATCTTGCCCTCATTCCCAGTACCATATATGGCATCAGTCAGGTTCCAGACTAGCTCCACATTAATAGGTCATTCCTCATCACGTGGCCATCGTGAGATGTGAATCTGGGCCACAACAATAAGACTTTTGACGAGGTTGCTGAAATGATTTTCGATTCTTTCAGCTCAAATTGCTCGAAAATTAGCCATTTTTCATGTAACTGACTCCGGAATAATGAATAGTAGGGTAAACTAGTCAACCTGACATATTTATCTAAAAGATTCTGCAAAAACTTGAACGTAATCGGACTACGCAACTTTAACTGTTTATACAAGAGAAGGCTAACAAGCAGGAGGAATCACTGGAGGCGCGTTGGCGGGGTGGGGGTGGGGTGGGGAGTGGGGGGTTGGTGGGTGCAGAGTCGGTTGTGGGTGGGGGGTTGGTGGGCATCCATTTGTGTGCCGACCTATGTGTGGCGCAGACATGAATTGTCTATAATATAGGGCTATGGCCGACCCTGGAGAGTTAATTCATCAAGGCGCAGGTGCGTCTGAGAGGTCCGACTCACTGGAGGGGCGGTTTAGACGCAGTGTCCACCTGGGGCTCCTCCTCCTGCTACCTGCAGTATCCAGCCCGACTCCTTCCTTATCAACCAGATTTCACTCCCCCCCCCCCCCAAACCCTCCCCCCCCTCATCCCCTCCCCTCCCCCACACTCCCCACACACGTTGCCAGCGCCCCCACCCCACCCCCACCCCCGCCCCCCACACACACATGACCGGACGCGGTGGCCGATTGAGGTTTGAGGACAGGCTTCCCATGTGGAGGCGGAATGTCTGGAGTTGGAATCCCAGCCGAGTCAAACAGCTGACTTATCAAATTGATACTTGTCGCTACCTAGCCTGCCACTTGGCATTAATAGGATAGGACATACTATATCCAGTAGCACCATAATGTGACTGTGTGGGATATCGGGTCATGGTGCTGGCAGCCTGGTATCCTAGTGGGGCAACACTATAAAATTCCCATGAGTGCACACAGTCACAAATCAGTACCTGTTCTGATATTACCATAGATGTTGCTAGGACGTAAAACACCAAGAAACACACCTCCTCATCACATCTATTAACCTGCTCCCATCCTCGCATTCTCCCTCCATGCACCATTCTCTACTCATCCTTATAAGTTATATTCACATACTTTCTCCCATTCCCCACTGTCCTTTGTCACTCCGCCACCCACTCACCCATCACCACCCACCACACGACCCCCCCCTCCCGAACTCCCGACTCCACACCCCAAGACCCCCACCACCATCAACACTACCACCACAATCCACCACCCCTGAAGGTTATATTAAAGTTGCCTAATCCGATGAAAGCAACCCACTTTGTGAACCAAACCACTTGACTTAGTTTTGATCCTACATATCAAATTGGGTAGCGTCCTCCACTCGTTGGCTCCGTGTCAGGATAATGTAACTGAGTGGGATATCAGGATATGGTGCTGGCGGCCTAGTCTCAAATTGGGGCAGCACTATAAAGTCACCATGAATGCGCACTGTCGCAGGTCGGTACCAGTCCTGATATGACCTTAGATGCTGCCAGAATGTAAAACTCCAACAACCAAGTAACGTACCCATTTAAGCATCTATTGCACTTTGATTGCTCAAGTGTGTACAACCCTCACACACTGATAAGCAAAGCCTGCACCTCAATTCTCCTAGACATACACCGGGCGCGGTGGCCGAATCGGTAGAGCACAGGCCTGGCATGCGGAAGGTCGGGAGTTTGCGAGTTCGGTTCCTGGTCAAGTTGAACCAATGACTTAAAAATGTATACGTGTCGCATCCGAGCCTAGTGCTCGGCATTATTAGGATAGGGCAAGGACTGGTTAACTCAGTGTCAGGATAATGTGACTGAGTGGGATATTGGGTCATGGTGTCGGCAGCCTGATTTCCGCGTGGAGCAGCACTATAAAATCACCATGCGTGCATACTGTCACAAGTCGGTACCTGTCCTGATATGACCTTAGATGTTGCTAGGACGTAAAACAACAACAAACAAACAAACATCCTAGACATACAACACTAGTCGTGAATGCGAATCACTTAGTCCCTCAATGCATTACACAGCACAATCAAACCCGCATACAGAATACTGTAGGATAACTTCATAATGAACAAAAAGTCGCATAATTAAAACACGCCACTGAATCTGTATAAATGCTCTATGATTGGACCGCAGCCTTTCGAACACAACTACTACCATTCATTCCTCTATTATCGCCATATAATCATTTCCTTTCCCTCCCCTCTCAACTCTAACCCCCCCCCCCCCCACCTAACACCCCTACCCCCCCCCTAGCCCCCCCCCCCCACCCCAGCCCCCGCTGCTTCCCTTTCTCTCGCTGTTCCTTCTCTTCTTCACCTGCTGCGCGCCCTCTGGTGGTAGCGGCTTCCAATGGCAGGCAGTGTATTTTTTGTGTGAGTGGGGGTGGGGGTGAGGGTGAGGGTGGGGGTGGGGGGAGTTCTTTTTCCCCTCTCTTTTGTTAGAAGGCATGGCGGAGACTGGGAGTTGGATGGTGAGCATCGCCATGGCAACCACCTACTCTCCCGAGGCCCGATGTGCCACGGCGGAAGTACGCTCACCGGAAATAAGGATATCCCATGAGCACCTGGAGCAGGCGGACGGGCAGGTTGGTTGCCTAGTGACTGGGTACCACGTGACAAGGAATAATAACCGGCGTCATCCGGGCATTTATGCAAGGCGCACGTAGCGGAGGTGGAGGAGAGTGTGTGTGTGTGTGTGTTGGGGGGGGGGGTTATAAAAGGCACTACCACAAAAAAAAGGTGTCAGAAAATTTAGGCCTGGTCCATGGAAGGGGGGGGGGGGCGGAGGGATGGGGGGTCTGTAGGGATAAAGAGATGGTCGGGTAGTTGGCGAGGGAGAAGGGGAGGAGGGAGGGGGAGGAGAGGGGGTGGGTAATGGGATGTGGGAGAGGCGGGAGGGGAGAGGGAGAGGGAGAGGGAGAGGGAGAGGGAGAGGGAAACATGCCGCTTGTAACTAGGCATATTTACCTAGCATCTAAAGGTGGTCTGCATCTTTGACACTAGGCAACAATTTCTACCCGAAGCGATTTGTATTTAGGAATTTCCTGCAGTAATTTAATCGCTCACACAATTCTGCGTAACGATTCGACCCTAGGTGTTCATCGGTTGCGACACGCGCGGTTAAGACTATGTTTTTTGTGGTGGTGTTTTTCTTCTTTTTTGTTTGTTTTTAGGGTGAACCCTTTAATCTGATCGTTATTTAACCCGACGTGCCACACTTCTGGCGCCCAGAACACCCGTACAAAAATCTAAATAAAAAAATAAAAAATAAAAAACCCACGATGGACTGAACAGAAAGGATTAGTTAAGCTGCAAAGAGACACGCCTACTGGGAATCTTTAAATAAATTTTATTTTATTTTAAACTTAGATAAAGGAAACTACGGTTACATCGGCATGATGGACTGAACATAAAGGATTAGTTAAGCTAAAAAGAGACATGCCACCTGGGAATCTTTAAATAATTGATTTACTAAAAAAAGAGAAAGATTCAGATAAAGGAAACTATGGTTATATCAGCATGTGCAGAAATCAAATCCTTTCTCTTTGTAGACTACATGTATTTGCACGTTCGGCGCTGGCTGATTGAAGTGTAACAAAATACAGACATGTCAGGTGTTGGAGGGATACTGGTTAAATATAAATGACAGAATTAATTGTGGTGACAGGTAATGGGGCGCTGGAGACAAATGGAAAGAGGGAGTCTGGCTACTAATATGTCATGACATATCCTGCTGGTTACAATGAGTACACACCCAGACCCCCGACCCAATGTGCATATATCATATTTCACCCAACGCTGATTCCCAGAGATGCCCCCCCCCCTCCCCCACAATCTCTCCCTCCCACCCCCCCTTACCTTTTTGTATATTCCTTTTACCTGACCGAATCGGAAGAGCGCCGGTTAAGTCAAACAAATGACTTATACAATTGATACTTGTCGCTTCCTAGCCTGGTGCTCGGCACTAATAGGATAGGGCAAGGACTTGTTAGCTCGGTGTCAGGGTAATGTGACTGAGTGGGATATCGGGTCATTGTAACGGCAGCCTGAATTCCCAGTGAGGCAGCACTATAAAGTCGCTATGAGTGTGCACTGTCTCAAGTCAGTACCCGTCTGATATGACCTCAGATGTTGTCAGGACGTAAAACTCCATCAACCAACCAACAACAATCCTTTTATCTGTTTTTATCACCACAACGCGCATCATGTATTCTGAATAGTAATAATAACCATACATACACCTTTATTACCGGCTGGGCTTCTCAATAAAAAAAGAAAAAGATGCACTAAGAACAGATATACACACATCCACATAGAAGGAAGATGAAGCTTTGGCTATGAATATTGAATCTTACTGACAGTGGCCGTGGCACATAAGGCGGTAATAACTCAGGGCAGTTTGATACAATATGCAAACCGGAAGTCATAGACCATGTTAAAGGCATAGTGCGCATGTCATATATATACAATGGAACATTGTGTACCAGTGTAGTTTATCGGATGGTACCAGCTGCTCTAAACAAACATAGATACTCATATATATATATATATATAATATATATTTGTATATAAGGGATGTGTTGCCCCGCTTTCATACGGAGCTTAGGCGTTCTTCCTGCGAAGTAAGGGCTGAAGCACACTGCAGCACCGCACAGTGATTAAAATACATACAAGAATTGGTATTTCTTAGGATATTGACCAGGATAATTTAACCACACTTGAATTCAGACAGAAATGCTATGCAACTTTGGTCAAGTTTTTTCCCCATATATATATATACATGAACATACAGTAAACCCTCTCTAACTGACCACATTCACAGATCGACCACTCCCCTATATCGATCACTTTGTTTGGATCCCAACATTACCATTGAAACCATATCGTAACTCCCTAAATCGTCCCGAATTGGACTACTTAGCGTCAGTACCAAGGTCGGTCGATTTAGAGAGGTTTTACTGTATGTCCCTGAATTTCCCTGAAGATTTGTACTGCCTATCATGGATAAGCCTGAATAGGCTTGTTTTCACCATTAGACAGTTTGTCGATAGAAAGCCCAAGCCTACACTTTTACTGACCCAAGGTATTTTTAACCTCCCACATCACATAGACATGGTATGAGAGCAACTGGCCTTTGATGATGCTGTAAGTTATACACACCAGTGGAAATCCAAATTGGCAGAGATGGGGGCATGGGGAATCGAACCACTGACCTTCAGATTAGGAGTCTGACCTACAAAAATGTCAGACACTCTAAGCACTCCGCCACAGAGAACACCACATACGTATTTACATAAATATATACATATATATATATATATATATACATATATATGTACGTATACAATTGTATTCTAGCTTATTAGATATAAATGTACCATTTTCCCAGTAATAGATTGTCATGTTAAGGGGTGAAACTGTCAACTATTCTGATTTTCTTCGAGTGACCATCCGTTAATGTGCAGCCAAGGTGAGCTTAAAGCATAGTGCTTACCGTGAAGGATAGCGCTGAGAAAGGCTAAACTTCCGGTCGTATGAACACACCAGGGGCCATATGTATGAACAACTTTTTATCAGCTCCAGTGTTAAGAGCCGCGACCGGGGTAGCTAACGGTGGTGTTGGGAAATGGGTCACGGGATGTACGGTGGTATGGTGCCAAAGCGTGGTGGCATTAGCTAACCTAGAGGTTATTTATAGATTTGGGCAATCCCTCTGAGCCTGTTCCCGGCCAGCACTGCTATTTAACAATATCGCCGCCGATTCGGTGGCGGCGGCGTTAATATTGGTTCGATTATTGGTTTAATTTGACCAAAATTCGGCGGCGGCATTAATATCGCTTCGATTTCTGGTTTAATTTCGCCAAATTTCACTTTTTTTGTATGTTATTCTGTTAAATAAAATTGGTCAAAGTAAGGCCAAACTCGAAGCGATATTAACGCCGCCGCCGCATCGGTGGCCATTTGTTTTGTTTATATTCGACAATATGTATATCACTGCCGATGTAGCAGCTGCGTTAATTTCGCTTCAATTTTGGGGTTAATTTGACCAAATTTCACTTTTTACTATGTTATTCTGTTAAATATGATAACATTGAATAGATTTGGCCCTCATCGGTACCTAACACCACCCTTAAACCTGGTACGGAGTGGTGTTAGCCTACCCGACATTAACCTCGTGGTGTTTCTGTAACACTGCTCCATACATAGGGACTTTTCACCGCTAAACTAGAAATCCTGTCCAAAACCAGTTTTGGCTCACTAACAGTAACACCACCCCATACATACGGCCCCAGGCCCTCACCGGGGTTGGTTCATTGCTTGTTGGAGTGTTATGTCCTGGCTACATCTCAGGTCATATCAGGATTGGTAGCGACTTGTGACAGTGCGAATTCATGGTAATATTATAGTGCTGCCCCACTGGGAGACCACTGGGAGACCCACTCAGTCACATTATCTGGACACTGAGCCAACCAGTCCTTGCCCTATCCTAATAATGCCCAGCGCATGGCTAGGAAGCGACAAGTATAAATTGTTATGTCATTAGTTTGACTCGAGCAGGAGCCCTCACCAGAGACCAGCGGATAGTGAGTAAGCCAGAAGACACATATTTGGA
>CM059187.1:123515164-123603394 GCA_030323885.1 Branchipolynoe longqiensis
TCTTCACGTTCTCCCTACGTCGACGTTGTTACGTCGTAGTGTGACAGGGCCATTAGTTATATCAACGGCTCACCATCTGAATATGTATGCAAATACAGGTGAGTAAATGTTTAGTACAGCGGGCGATTATTGGAGATTTTGGAGGCAGTGTGTGTTAGTGTGTGCGTGTGTGTATGGATGTGATTGTGATGTGTGTGAGCGTGCGTGGTGATGGGGAGGTGATGGGGAGGTGATGGGGAGGTGATGGGGAGGATGGGGAAGGGAAGGGAGATGATGGAGGGGGTGAGGGGGTGATTGGGAGGTGATTGGGGTGACCGGGGTGATGGGGTGATGAGCAGGTGATGGGGAGGAATGGGAGGATGGGGAGGTAATGGGGAGATGATGGGGGGTGAGAGGAGGTGATGGGGAGTGATGGGGGTGATGGGGATGGAGAGGTGATGAGGTTATGGGGAGATGATGGGGTGATGGAGGGTGATGGGGGTGACGGGAAGGTGATGGGCAGGTGATGGCAGGTGATGAGGAGGTATGAGGAGGTGTGAGATATGAGGAGGTGATGGGGTGGTGGTGGTAGGGGAGGTGATGGGGAGGTAATGGGAGGTGATGGCGAGGTGATGGGCGTGTGGGGGTGACTGTGAGGTGATGGAGGAGATGAGGAGGTGATGGGAGGTGATAGGGAGGTGATGGGGTGATGGGGAGGTGATGAGAGATGGGGGAGGTGATGGGGAGGTGATCAAGGTGATGGCGAGGTGATGGGAGGTATGGGAAGGTATAGCGTGATGGGGAGGTGATGGGAGATGATGGGAGTGATGGGGAGGTGGTAGGGGAGGTGATATGGGTGATTGGGAGGTGATGGGAGATGATGGGGAGGTGGTGGGGAGGTGATGGGGAGGTTATGGGGGTGTGATGGGGAGGTTATGGGGAGGTGATGGGGGTGATGGGGATGTAATGGGGAGGTGATGGGGAGGTGATGGGGATGTGATGAGGAGGTGATGGGGATGTGATGGGGATGTGATGGGGAGGTTATGGGGAGGTGATGGGGAGGTGATGGGGAGGTGATGAGGAGGTGTTGGGGGTGCTGGGGGTGATGGGGGGTGATGGGGTGGAGGAGGGTCGTGGGAGAGCACCTTGGATAGAAGCAAGAGTCAGCCATTTTGCGGTGGGTTAGGTGTGTAGAGGATCAGCCAGGCGTGACTAGTTTAGATAGGGGTCAGTGGTTCTTGCTAATGGATATCAACAATGGCATCGGTGCAGCTTTTGGTCACCAGGGGGCGGGGCACTATGGTGCACCCTGCCACGTTTATCGTGGAGCATCTGTACGGTGGGGAAGTGGTGCAACTTTAACTGGCACACCATGGAGGTTTTATTGTGTAAGTCGCATTAAAAAGCGTTAATGCATTGTAGATACAGCTCAGCAGATCAACTATTGTTGACGTGTATTAAGCTTATATTATAATGGGTCCCTACACAGTGTCAGTATTAGTCTGCATTATATAATCTATTGTTGATGTGTTTTCAGCTGTGTACTATAAGTGTAATGCATTCATACATATTGTCAGCAGTGGTCAGCATTATAATTTATATAAACTATTGTTGATGTGTCCTCAACTGTGTACTAGAATGGTTATGTACACACTATGTCAGCATTGGTCAGCATTATATGAAGTATTGTTGAGATGTCTTTAGCTGTGTACTATGATGGATTCTTATATATTGTCAGCAATGGTCAGCATTATATGAATTATTGTTGATGTGTCCTCAACTGTGTACTAGAATGGTTACGTACACACTGTGTCAGCATTGGTCAGCATTATATGAAGTATTGTTGAGATGTCTTTAGCTGTGTACTATGATGGATTCGGACATATTGTCAGCAATGGTCAGCATTATATAACCTATTGTTGATGTGTCCTCAACTGTGTACTAGAATGGTTACGTACACACTGTGTCAGCATTGGTCAGCATTATATGAACTATTGTTGATATGTCTTCAGCTGTTTCCTATAAATGATTTGTACACATTGTCAGTAGTGCCCAGCAACTATTATTGATGTGTCTTCAGCTGTGTACTAGAATGCTTCCGGACACACTGTGTCAGCATTGGTCAGCATTATATAAACTAGTAATGACGTGTCTTCAACTGTGTATTATAATGGACCCATACACACTGTCAGCATTGGTCAGCATTATATAGACTATTGTTGATGTGTCTTCAACTGTGTACTATAATGGTTCCATACACACTGTTAGCATTCGTCAGTATTATATAACCTATTGTTGATGTGTCATCAGCTTATACGATAATGCTTCCGTACACACTGTCAGCATTGGTCAGTATTATATTAAATATTGTTGAAGTGTCATCAGCTTATACGATAATGGTTGCTACACACTGTGTGAGCATTGGTCAGCATTATATAACCTATTGTTTAAGTGTTTTCAGATGTGTACTATGATGGTTCCCTCCACATACTGTCAACATTAGTCAGCATTAGATAAACTATTGTTGACATGTCTTCAGTTGTGTAATATAATGGTTACGTACACACTGTGTCATTATTGGGCAGCATTATATAATAGGACCCGTGGGCATCCTACTCCTAGCAAATAGGATTTAGAGATTTCTTTAAAGACTACTTTATACATAGCCCACTGTCGCAGCATCACTTAAGACATTATTTTCTCCTTTTAACTTCTTATGTTATATAGTACAATTCGGAATATAGGAAAAGAGATTGAAGCATGGGTGACATACTTTTAGTTTAGCAAAGTTGTTCCCTTATAATTATATACTCCATCACACTCTTATCAGCCACCACTCACCCAGGGCCGTGCACTCACATTAAATTGCTAACCCGGCGACCTTATGTTAATATATTATGGTTATTATAGATCTTTGCCTATGTAAAGTATATATCTCAAAATAAGAAGGAAGGAGGGATAGAATTTCCCTACGTTGTGCACAAAACAAAAACACGACCCGTTCACACTTTGGTGTGAAGCGGCGGATGTCCTTATGACCATGAATTCAGTCGGAGATAAAAGAGAAAAAGTCATGTACTCATTCTCTCATTCTCTCACTCTCTCATTCCGATAAAGCGCCCCAACCCTGTGCAATGACCCCATCAGAAAACTGCGCACGCAGCCATGTTGGTTGATGCTCACGCCATCCTCACCTCGAGGTTGGTTGTGGATGAGGGCGGGGGGGGGGGGGGGGCATGCAACGCCACTGTTTTCTTGTTGACTCATGGTGCAGGCGATAATAGGGGTTTGTCGCTAACTGCCCGTCCCCACGCAAAACCAGAATCACGCGGGTCCCCGCGAGGGCCGTTCCTTAAGGCGCCCGAGATAACCCACTAAATGGTCGTTAATCTCCCCGGAAGCGAGATAAGACGACCTCCCACTTCCGGTCGCCGGTTGCCGGAGCCGGTCGGTGCCGCCGCCTGGCGCGCGAGAAGGGAGAGATAACACGAGATGTGGGCGCGATGTGGTCTCGTGTCCGGCGGACACCGACACAACTGGGCGGGAGGGCGGGGTGGGGCGGGGCGGGGCGGGGCGGGGCGGGGCGGGGCGGGGCGGGGCGGGGCGGGGCGGGGCGGGGCGGGGCGGGGCGGGGCGCTGAGGAGAGGCGGGGCAGGGTCGCGGTCGGGTGGGGTTCGGGCCGGAGGGGGCGGAGAGGCGTGGTTGGGCGGGGCGCGGTGGAGTGGGGCGAGGTAGGACGGGGGCGGAGAGACGGGGCAGGGTCGGGGTTGGGTGGGACGGAGCCGGATGGGCCGGATGGGCCGGAAGGGGATTGGTTGTTTGTTGGAGCTTTATGTCCTGGCAACATCTAATGTCATATCAAGATGGGTACAGACTTGTAACAGTTAACAGTGAACACTCATTGTGACTTTATAGTACTGTCCCACTGGGAAATCAAGCCGCCGGCACCATGACCTGAAACTGAGCCAACCAGGCCTTTCCCTATCCTAATAATGCCAAGTGCCTGGCAAGGAAGCAACAAGTATCAATTTTTAAGTCATTGGTTGACTCGACCAGGGTTCGAACCCATGGGTTTTAATCCCACGATCTACAACAACGGAAGATGGACGCTCTACTCATTAAGCCATCCCGTCTGGTCCGGCGGAATGGGGTGATGTGGGGCGGGGCAGAAGGGGCGGAAGGGGGCGGAAGGGGCGAGGAGAGGCGGGGGCATGCTCTGGTGTGGGTTCCGTTGCTTGTCTAGTGCAAGGAGGTGACAGACGCTGTGTGTGGTAGTATGTGGAATTTGTATCTGATTCATATCAGGGGAAACGCGGTTTGCCAGCTTTGTTGGGGTTTTGCGTCCTAGCACCATCTAAGGGCACTTCGGGACGGAGGAACCACGCTGAGTGGCCCAAGCTAATCGAAATTAGCGATGTCAGGCATATTATAACACAAGCCAATCAGATAGACAGAGTATTACATGGTTCGAAGCCGTAGGTTGAGGGCCATATATAGAAGCACCCAACTCGCCCACCGATGGTGACTTCTCTGGTACCTACAAGTAGACTCTATATCAAATCGTGTATTTGGCTTTTTATTGCGCAAGTACATAGCTATTGTAGTTTGTACTACTCACTATGGAACAAAATCCCAGTTACTTCACATGGCACTAGTTCCGTTCGGCAGAGCAGAAGTTAGTCTGGTGTCCAAGTAACAAGTGTGCAATAATAGTAGATCTGGGTTCCTCGTAGGAACTGTTCTGAGTTATTGTCCGCCGGTTTTCGAGGAGTGACTGAGGCTTGGATCTGGCGTGTGTACAGGCGCGGGGAAATTGTGGTGGTGTGGTGGTGTGATGATGTGGTGTCGTGATATTTTGGTGTGGTGGTGTGGTGGTGTTGTGCTGTGGTGATGCGGTGGTGTAGTGGTCTGGTGGTGTGGTTGGGTGGTGGTGTGGTGTGATGGTGTGTTAGTGCGGTGGTGCGGTGGTGTGGTGGTGCAGCGGTGTGGTAATGTGGTGGTGTGATGGTGTGGTGGTGTGGTGGTGTGGTGGTGTGGTAGTGTGGTGGTAGTGGATTTCCGTCCCAAGTTCAGTATAGACTCTACCATACCATGGATATGTCTGAACATATAACCACATGGTTCCTGATGTGGAATTTCAATTTAGGAGGCTGTGGGGTCTTACATTTGTGGCTCGTGCGGATTTTACTGAAATAGTGCGAGGAAATATGCTTAATTAGAAGAGAGAGAAAATACACACTCAAAATCTCACAACATGAACAATTCCCGTATGTATGCTGCAGTGTGCGGAGCTGCAGTATGCAGTGGTGCAGTGTGAGCTGCTGCAGTATGCGGTACTGCAGTGTGCGGTGCTGCAGTGTGCAGTTCTGCAGAGTGCGGTGCTGCAGTGTGCGGTGCTGCAGTGTGTAATGCTGCAGTGTGTAATGCTGCAGTGTGCGGTGCTGCAGTGTGCAGTGGTGCAGTGTGCGGTGCTGCAGTGTGCAGTGATGCAGTGTGTTGTTATGCAGTGTACAGTTATGCAGTGTGGGGTTCTGCAGTGTGCAGTGCTGCGGTGTACAGCTATGCAGTGTGTTGTTATGCAGTGTACAGTTATGCAGTGTGTTGTGCTACAGCATGTAGTGTTGTAGTGTGCATCTATGCAGTGTGCTGTTATGCAGTGTACACTTATGCAGTGTGTGGTGCTACAGAGTGTAGTGCTGCAGTGTGCAGCTATGCGGTGTGTTGTTATGCAGTGGTTGGTGCTGCAGTGTGCAGGACTGCAGTGCACGATACTGCATTGTATAAGGTGGCAGTTTGCAATTATGCAGTGTGCGGTGTTGCAGTGTGCATGACTACAGTGTGGCAGTGCTGCAGTGTATACGGTTGCATTGTGCGGTGCTGAAGTGTGTGGTGCTACAATGTGTAGTATTGCAGTGTGCCGTGCTGCAGTGTGTAGCTATGCAGTGTGCTGCTATGCAGTGTTCTGCTATGCAGTGTACAAGTGTGCAGTGTACAGTGCTTCAGTGTGCTGCCGTCTACAGGACTGCAGTGCGCGGTGCTGCAGCATACCTAGGGTATGGATTGACACGGACGTTGTCGGAAGAGGCGTCTTCACGGACGGACGGACGGACCGACGGAGGCCCGCGGCGTAGCCTGCGTGCGGGACGGCATCCGTCTCGTCTTGTTCTTACGTAATTTGGGTAATTGAGGCCACGTCCTAAAAACAACCGCGAGACTTGCTTCGGCGAGATTAGAGGAGGTGGGATCGAGGCGCGAATCCGGTCACGTGACAGATGAGCGAACAAGCGTGTGAACAGACCGTGACTCATTACTACTCAGTACAGACGGGCACAAACGCCGCCCCGCCCTCTGCCGGCGTCGGCACAGCTTGTTGCTGCTGCTGTTGCTGACTAGTCCGATGAAGCATCAAATATTCAAAACCAAAGCAATTATCTAGATTTCATCCTAAATATCTAACTTAGACACTGGTGCAGTTATTAAGCATTTGTTGCCACATAGAAGGGGATATTGGGTCAATTTAATTGAACATGTTACTGCTGAAAACTATGGTGACAAGAGTTTTGGCATGTTTGCCAAAACTACCGTTACATGGTTATACTTCATGTATCCCAAAAGTTAGCCATTTATAATGAAAAATGACTTCAAACTGACGTAAGGTAGATTATAACAATCAATTTGATGTATTTATCTCAGAAAGTTGGCCGAAACTCAAAACCATCAGACTACGCAACATTAAGCAGAGCCGGGGTCGGGGCCGCGGTGTGACCAGGAACAAACCCGACAACTTCACTCAAGGAGAGCTGTCTCCGGCAAAAACTCACCACACTCACATACTCACACACTCACACACTCACACACTCACACACTCGCACACTCACACACTCACACACATTCACACACATTCACACATTCACATGCTCACACACTCACACACACACACTCACACAATCACACGCTCACACACATACACACACTCACACACTTACACAGTCACAGACCCACACACTCACGCACATTCACACACTCATACACACACTCACACACTCACTCATACACCCACTCACTTACCCACACACTCACACACCCCCACACTCACATACTAACACACTCACACACTTAAACTCACTTACACACTCACACACTCACATACATACTCACATACTAACACACCCACACACTCACAGACCCACACACTCAATCACACACCCACACACTCACACACTCACACTACCACACACACCAACTCATCAATAATCACATACTCATTAAAGATCACCTGCGCACCAAAACCTCCACATACTCATCAACACTCACACTCACCCACACGAATGCTAACATTCCCACACACCGACACACACCAACATTCCCAACCACACACAGCAACACTCAGACATACAAACATTCATCCACCACCCATCCACACACTCATCAGCAATCACACACACCAACACACACCAACACACACCAACACTCACATACAACAAACTCACACACACACTCACACACACTCACACACACACTAACACCCACCAGATCTACCACACGCCGGCTTCCGCTTGCACCACCGGGCGATCACCACCCAGTAATCACTGGATCTCCGCCGGTGCCCCAATTTGTTTGTCTTGGACACAGGGGCCACTTGTGCCCGCGTGGAATAATTGCCCCAATATCTTGGTTGCCAGGGAAACAGCCCGCCCCGATCCCAGTGGCGCCCTCTGGTGAGCCTGGCTGAGAAGACGCCGGCGCAACAAGAGGCTGCGTGAGTGTGTGTTGGGTGTGTTGGGTGTGTGGGGTGTGTGGTTGGTTGGGGGTTGCTGTAGGGGTAGGTGGAGGATCTAAATGTTGTCGTAGTGCATGTTTGATTGCCTGGTCTAACGACAACCCTACAATTAACGGATGTCGTGTCGCCACGACGTTTGTTTCCTTCTCCCGGCAGACTTCGCCACTGGCGCCCCCTAGGGAGTGATTCTTTTTACAAACACAACACTACCAATTGTCACAAGGAAATGGAGAGAGTTTGGGGTTTAAAAAAAGGGGCAAGTTGAAATCAAGCACTAAAAGGTTACGGGAATTGTGTATGGGGTGCGATAGACATGTAACGTGTGTCTAGTGTGGACTTTGCAATACAAATCGAGGTACAGATGTCAGGTCTACAGATGGTTGTGTTTTACCCGCAGAAAGCCATATTGGGTCGGTGGATTTGTAGCACAACGCGGCTGTTATCCTCAGGTGATCGGGTGGTGGCGGCGGCGAGCAGAGTGATCGGGTGGTGACAGCGGCGGTGCCGGGCAGCGAGGCGGCGGAAGGCCGTCCGATTCCTTTATGGAGCAGTCACACTACGACGTGTATTCCGGCGTGCTGCCAACGCGCTTAAATATATTCAACGCGTCGAGAAACGTCAAACTTGACCCAATTTTACCAGGTTCCCACGCTACGCAACACGTCGGCGCGCGTCGCCCAGCACCGAAAGTTTTGTGCTTGCACAAAACTTTCGGCGCTGGGCGACGCGCGCCGACGTGTTGGTTCAGATGTGCCTGTCACTCAAAGTGTACCGACGTGTACCGACGCGCCGGTAACGCGTCTGTAACGCGTTTGTAACGCGTCCCGACGCTTCCCGACGTTTCGCCCAAAAACCCAACACGTTGCCACGCGTTGTCCAACGCAGGGCCAAAACGTCGTAGTGTGACTGCTCCATTAGCACATGGTCAGCAGTCAATGGGAGACGGGATTACTGGGTCAACAGCAGCACCAGCACAAGCACCAGCACCAGCAGTATCACCACCAGCACCAGCACCAGCACCAGCAGTATCACCACCAGCACCAGCACCAGCAGTATCACCACCAGCACCAGCACCAGCACAAGCACCAGCACCAGCACCAGTACCAGTACCAGCACCAGCACAAGCACCAGCAAAAGCACCAGCACCAGCACCAGCACCAGCACCAGAACCAGCACAAGCACCAGCACCAGCACCAGCACCAGCTCCAGAACCAGCACAAGCACCAGCACCAGAACCAGCACAAGCACCAGCACAAGCACAACACAAGCACCAGCACAAGCACCAGCACCAGCACCAGCACAAACACCAGCACCAGCACAAGCACCAGCACCAGCACAAGGACCAGCACCAGCACCAGCACCAGCACAAGCACCAGCACCAACACAAGCACCAGCACCAGCACCAGCTCCAGCAGTATCACCACCAGCACCAGCATCAACAAAACCAGCACGAAGAACAATGCCATCACCAGCACCAAAACCAGCAAACCAAACCAGCACCACCAATGCCAGTATCAACACCAGCAGCACCAACGCCCCCACCAGCAACACCAAACCTACACCACCAACACCAACACCGGCACCAACACAACCAACACCAGCACCAACACAACCAACACCAGCACCAACACCACCAGAACACCACTACCACCAGCATCAACACCAGCATAACTAACATCAACACTACCACCACTAACATCAACATCAATACCACCACCACTAGCACAACCAGCACCACCGAAACCACCAGCAGAAGCACCATCAATACCAACAGCAGCAGTAGCACCACCAACACCACAAGCACCACCAACACCATACCCACTAACACCGACACCACCAACACCACCAACACCACCAACACCACCAGTACTGACGCATCCACCAACATCACCAACATCATCAACACCAACAAAAACAAGATCACCACCAACACTATCACAAACACCAGAACCAATACCGCAATCAACACTGCCATCAACACTGATATTACGACCGACACCAATCCCAATAGTATTATGCTACTAACACCACCACCCCACCCTCTGAATATAGACAACCAACTGAAAAATGGTGACAACCTACATAATGCTGGAAATATCACGTTTACCGGTGCGCAATGAGCGCCTTCCTACAGTTGTATGTGCATAGGGGCGGTTGGCGGATGTGTGGTGCTCTCGCGAGATCACACACACACACGCACACACGCACAATATCACTTTCGTCAGTGGGTTTTTTGTTAGTTTTTTTGGTCTTGAAAATTGATACTTTCTAATGACTTTAAAATGTGTTCTTGTCGCTACTTAGACTGGTACTTGGCATTACAAGGATAAGGCATGGAGCAGTGGAATCAGGAAGACCAATTGTCCACAATTGAAATTCCCCATGTTAACCCCGGATTGCAATATTCCCCGGATCACCCCGGATATTTTAAGAATTTTAAAACATCCGCGGCAGACCCCGGATGAGGCCGGACCAGCCAAGGATCACCAAGGATCACCAAGGATCACCAAGGATCACCAAGGATCACCAAGGACCAGCCGCGGATGAGCCACGGGATCACGCTAGATCGCCACAGACCACGCCGTATCACGGTCCGGGGCTCGTCCGGCCCCTGATCCGGGTAGGCGTGAGCTAGGCTTAAGTAGCGTCGAATATCAATTGTGTAAATCAGTGGGGTGGCTGGGCCCTTTTTCGAACACCCGAGCTTCATATTACCCATTAAGCATCATGTTCAGTCCATGAATACGCTATCCCGGAAAGTGCGCATAGGGCTAAAATAAGTAGCATGATACACTTAAAATCCATAGACCTATAGTTTGACAGTTCATATGCATAGCGTGTATGTTATGTATACATGTACAGTTCATTTCAACTCACATTCAGCTCAACATGAGGATGGTTGGTTGTTAGAATTTTACATCTTGCCAACATCTAAGTTCATATCAGGACGGGTACCGACTTCTGACAGTGTACACTCATAGTAATTGCATAGTGCTGCCCAACTGAGAAATCAGGCCACCGGCACCATGACCCGATATCCCACTCAGTCACATTATCCTGATACTGAGCTAACCAGTCGCTCACTGTGAGGACACTGAGCCTTTTCATGTCAAACATCGCAAATTGCTACCATTCTCACATCACGGAGACAACGGGAGTAGCGTGTAGCCCCCTTCTAATGTCTACACGCGATGCTCTTCTGAGGACACAGTTAACCGGCGGAGCTCAACTAAAGCCCTGTATGATCACATACAGGATTGGTCGAGAATCAAAGCAAGCAGGCCAGTGACACACAACACGCCACAGCACTTGCTAGCTGGACTGCACTTCATCCACACCTCTCTCTATCTCCTCTCTGCTGGCCATGCTCCTCCTTGATAATGTCTGAAAAGAGTTCCAGGAGGGGGAGCCCACCATCATTTCACTTTCTACTCTTACTCTGTCTGTGTATTTGGCTCGTGTCCGTGTCTTTGGTCACCATAGAGCAAATACACACGATCCTTTGACTCAACTCTCCTCATTTCTCTTTCCTATACGCTACCCGGGCTTACTTCTCTCGCTGATCAAGGGAGTTGTTTGCTTGGGTGGGGCCCTGTACGTTATCGTTTCTCTCACTTTGTTCTTGTTGCTGGAACCTGCTGGACCCAGCTTTACCTGTCCCTTCCTCCTGAACCCTTGCTGCTGGATAATACGAGTGCTCTGCTACCGACGGACCAGAGTAATTTGGGGCCCCCCCCCCAACACTTCGCCGTTTTGAATGTTGTAAAGACATCCCCAGCTTCTACAACCATCCCACCTGAAGATTAATCTTCAACCAAAGATTGGACCGATTTATCGGGGCCTTTCTATATTGCTGCAGTTTTGCAGCCAGTAACCATCGTAAGGTTATGAACCTCCCTATAAGCTAAGCACAACATGCCGAATGGGCTTGGCTACCCTGAGATGTCATTAGGACAAAAACCACCAAACAAACAAAGAAACAAAAATGTCTCGGATCAAAGTCTGGAGAAACAAAACAAACAAAATCAAAAATAAACAAATTTACAAAAATGAGGGCGTTAAATCGCAACCAAAGACTCGGGAGGGCGATGCTGTGTGTTAAGAATTGTGGCCCGATAATATCACGGCCGTGTCCTGTGTGAACAAACCGGGCGCGGTAGCCCAATCGATAGAGCGCGGGCCTCGCGTGCGGGAGATCGGGAGTTTGGTTCCAAGTCGAGTCAAACCAGTGACTTATAGAATTGATTCTTGTCGCTTCCTAGTCTGGTGCTCTGCATTACTAGGATAGGGCAAAGGCTGGATAAGTCAGTGTCAGGATAATGTGACTTAGTGTTATATCGGGTAATGGTGCCAATGGCCTGATTTCCCAGTGGGGCAGCACTATAAAGTCGCCATGAGTGTGCACTTGTCACAAGTCAGTACCTATCCTGATATGACCTTAGCAGTTGCTTAGATATTGCTATGATGTAAAACCAACCAACAAACAAAAAGGTTTCGAGTGTAGGTCTGGAGAAACAAAAACAAACAAAATAAGAAAAACAACCAATAAAAAACGAGGGCGTTAAATCCCAACCAAACACTCGCAAGGGCGACGCTGTTTTAAGAATTGTGGCTCGATATTATCACAACAGTGTCCTATGTTAACAAAGCTAAGTAGAGCCTTATAATGGTGACTGATGCCACTAGGCATGTGGCCGCTTTTCCTCCCTCTGTGTGCCCGTGTGTGTGCGACTGTGTGCGTGTGTGTGCGTGCGTGTGTGTGCGTGTGTGTGTGAAAACCCACAGTTCTCAAGTGATCTCACGACAGCACCACACATCCGCCACCCGCCCCTACGCACATATAACTGTAGGAAGTCGCTCATTGCGCATGTATTACGTAATCACGTGGTGGAGAGGTGGGTATGGGTGTAGGAGGGATAGGGGTGTGTGTCGTGGGCTAGGGGGAAGTGGTCTCCTGCTCGTGTGAGTTATGGGCTACCAGCACACACTTGGTGTCAGGAGCACGGGTTCCCTTGTGTGCCTAATCATAACTAGGCACGACACCGGGCGCGGGCACCTAAATAATTAAGTTGCGATGATGCTTGCCGGGAGATGAAGAGAAAGGAGAGAGAGAGAGCGTGAGAGGCGTCGAGGGAACAAGCAGCCAAAAAAAGAGTTGGTTCCTAAATGGAAGCCTTGTATGGAGATGTGTGTGGTTGGCGCCTGGAATATGAGGGTCAAGGCTGCTTGGATGTTGGCGCATGTGTACAAATCACGCCCTTTGTTTCACCGGAAGTGCATTATGTAATAAAACCTGTGATCATCTTTGTTATTTATATTCCCATAAAGAGTTAGATAGCATATATATATATGTATTTCATGTACATATTATGTCAGACTATCATAGGTTAATTAGTTAGTGTATCACATACATCAGATACATCACATATGTCAATCATATACATCACACATCACATACTATATCACTTATATAGAAAATATGTATGTGATACATGCGATATATTGTATATGATGTACATCATATATATCACATATATCAGTTTTAATATGTATATCAATCATATACATAAATCATCATAGCTATATCTTAGATATATAATAAATACATCATAGATGTATAATCTATACATCATAGATGCGTAATAAATATATCATAAATATACATTAGATATATCAATTATCATAGATATATCGTACGTTCGTAGATATGTGGTAGATATATAGTAGAAACATCATGCATTACATATATATGTATGTGATGGACACATTTCTATATATGCATCTATATATATGCATATACATAAGTGTGTGGCTATATACCAAATATTTCATCAGACATGTTCCCAGGATTGCATATCTACCTATTTGTATATATATATATATATATATATATATATATATGGAAGATCCGGGTGGAGAACAAGAAGCAGGCAGAGAGAGACGACTAAACCAATACCCGGATGCCATGCTTGGTTAGTGCAGAGGCGTCGACTGAGGACACACGTGGCAGATATACTGCATAATGGGACACATTTGTGTGCCTGTGTACGGTAAGGTGATGGCTACGGGAGGGGTGGGGGTGAAGGCGGGGAGAGGGGGGGCGGGAGGCGGTCCGGAAAGCCCGTATAGGCTGGTTCCTGCAGGCTACATAGGGGCGGAGCTACCGTATAATAGAGGTCTCTCACGACACATACGATGGTTAATTTCCTCCCCCTGTGTCACCCTGGAGGTGTTTGTTTAGGTGCTGCCACCTAGCGAGTACCAGAATGGAGGCGGTTTCGCGAGACATGGTTGTTTGTCGGAGTTTTACATCTTGGCATCTTGGCAACATCTAAGGTCATATCAGGACGGGTATTGACTTGTGGCAGTATGCGTGCACTCATGGTAACTTTATAGTGCAGCCCCACTGGGAAATCAGGCTACCACCACCATGACCCAATATCCCACTCAGTCACATTATCCGGACACTGAGCTATACCAGTTCTTGCCCTATCCTATTAACGCCAAGCTCCAGGCTAGGAAGCGACACGTATCAATTTTATAATTCATTGGTTTAATTTGACAGGGTCCCAAACACCCGATCTCCCGCACGTGAAGTCTGCACTCTACCGATTCGGCCACCGCACAAAACACTGAAACAAGACGAGCCAAGAGTGTGTGTGGCATACATACACCCACCCACCCAAACAGCACAAGGGCAACTTGTAAGGTCTGTGAACACTGAGAATTGAAGCGAGGCATCTGTGCACACACAACCAGAGATATATAGGACCAGGTGACATGAGTGGGGCTCCGAAACGACCATGACAAATGGCCGGATAGGAATCAGTACCGGAAGGATGCCATTTGTGTGGGTATTACCAGCGCGCTGCACGATGGGTAGTAATTAGAGGAGAGTCGATAGTAAGGGGTCAGTGAGTTGGAGGGTCGGCCTACACGCGTCACCTGTATACCCTTAGGAAATGCAGTACACACAGATGCACATCCTGTCACACCCATACACCACTCTCCCACCGTCCCCACCCACACACCACCCCCACTCCCACACCCAGACACCACTCCCCCACCCCCACTACCACACACCCACCACCTAGTTACTCCCGCAGCAGTGTCTCTGTGACAGGGTTGCTAAGCAACCCTATTGAAAGACTGTCGGAAGGCTGGGTTATGGAAACAACCAAATGATTTTAAAAGCATACTTATTTAATATAGTATTAAGTATTATCGGTCGCTACTTTTTAATTAGTGCATTTTCTCAAGCATGTAGGTTAATAAATAGACTTTCGGGTTTAGATTAGAGTTTGTTAGGGTTTTATATCCTGACAGTACTTAAGGTTATATCAATGAGAATGCGCACTTATAGTGACTTTATAGTGCTGCCCCACTGGGAGACCAGGCCACTGGCAGCATCACCCAACATCCAACTAAGACACGACCAGACGGGATGGCCAAATGAGTTAGAGCATCCGTCTCCCGTGTTGGTAGATCATGGGATCATGGGGTCGAGTCAAACCGATGACTTAAAATTGATACTTGTTGCTTCCTAGCCTGGCACTCGGCATTATTAGGATAGGGCAAGGACTGGTTGTCTCAGTATCAGGATAATGTGTCTGAGTGGGATATCAGGTCATGGTGCTGGTGGCCAGGTCTTCCAGTGGGGCAGCACTATAAAGTCGCCATGAGTGCGCACTGTCACAAGTCGGTACCTGTCCTGATATGACATTAGATGTTGCTAGGACATAAAACAACAACAAAACAAACACTAAGACATATTATCCTGACACTGAGCTAATATGGTACATTGGTAGCCATTCACTGTATGTCAGGGTGAATTATTTATTTGCCCTTCCCTGATGAACACTACCGCCCAAAGGCAAGATTTGAGAAGTGTTGTTCGGATGAACTCACGATTGTTTACTTTATATAACACCCCCCCACCACCACCACACACACACACTCACACACATACACACCAGCACTCACTATCATGCCTGGCCCAATCACAATGGCGGAGCGACATCCCTCCAAAAGGGGGAACGGGAAGTGGCTGGCAAACACGTCCTGAGAGGAGGCCGGCTGTCATTTCCTGTTGTCTGCTGGGCTAATTGCGGCCCAATCAGACTTTGATTGCGGTGTCATTAGAGAACAAATGTAGTTGCACTTGCCCGTGCGGTATGGCTGGTGGCTGCGCCGAGTGAGGTTGGGTGAGGTCGGGGGAGGAAGTGCCCGGAGAGGCGGATAAGTGAGATGTCATGTTTTTTTTGTATTTTTTTGTTTTGTTATTGTTTTTTTGTTAAAGCTGCACATTCCGATGAAGCATCAAATTTTCAAAACGAAAACACTTAGCTAGATTGTATCCTACATATCCTACGTTGATACCGGTGCCTTATATTAAAGTTACATAATTCGATGGTTTTCGGATTTATCCATTTTTCCCCGTAGATAACATATATTAAATTGTTTGTTATATTCTACCTTATTTTAGTTTGAAGTAACGTTTATTTTAAATGGCTCACCTTTGAGATATTTGATGTGCGAACATGCGAAATTAATGTTGGCAAGCACGGGAAAACTCGGAGACC
Organism: Branchipolynoe longqiensis; assembly: GCA_030323885.1. Lineage (NCBI taxonomy): Eukaryota > Metazoa > Annelida > Polychaeta > Phyllodocida > Polynoidae > Branchipolynoe > Branchipolynoe longqiensis. Next base: position 123,531,506 of record CM059187.1, read on the forward strand.
AAAGACTTACGCAGTAACAGGTTCTGTTAAATTTAATCAGTACGCCTCTCTGTGTGGCAACAGATATTCACTAAGTGTGTCAATATCTAATGCTAGGTACACACCTAGCGTATACGATCGTTTTTCCGCACCCACCTACCGTATACGATCTAAAACTGCCCAAAAGTCGTGAGGTGTGCACTCCCCTAGCACACCTACCGATTGCGATTCCCGATTTTTAGGGCTAAAACGGTAGGTGTGCGCTAGGATTACGATTGCGATTCCCGATTCGAAAAATGAATCGGCCCGATTTCAGTTTTAAGCAGATCGGGAGTTTTAGTGCGCGAATCCTATACGGTATGTGTGTACCTAGCATAAAAAGTTAGATATGTAGAATCAAATCTAGGGGAGTGTTTTGGGTTTAGAAAATTTGATACTTCATTTGATTATGCAGCTTTAAGTATGTATAGCTTCATAGAAGGGGACACTCAGTAATACCCCTGTCACACTACGACGTAATGAGCGAACGTGACCCTAACGTGGTGATATTTCGTCATTACGTTGATGTACGTTGGATTACGTTATGATGACGTCATAATGATGTTAGACTGACGTCGAGCTACGTCATGTTACGTCGTGTTACGTCGGCGCGCGTCGAGGTTTTGAACCTGTTCAAAACTTTCAACGTATCTCAACGTGAAGCCGTTACGTTGGATGACGTGACAATGACGTTAGGTAGACGTTCCGCGATCGTTATAGCAGCGTAAATGACGTTAGAGTCACGTTATGTCACGTCAGACCGACGGCCCGGGTGGGAGCAACGTGTGGGCAGCGTTTTGCACGTTACGGTCACGTTACGGTCACGTTACGGTCACGTTACGGTCACGTTACGGTCACGTTACGGTCACGTTAGGGTCACGTTACGGTCACGTTACGGTCACGTTACGGTCACGTTACGGTCACGTTACGTTCACGTCACACCCGTTACGGCGACGTTACGCTCACGTTACACTAACGCCCGGTCACGTCGCCAATTACCCCTCCCCTCTAACGTTGTCACGTTACAGCTAACGTCACGACGTACACCCACGTTACTTTCACGTTACGCTCACGTCAACTATGTTGCATTCACGTCCACAATTTGCATATTACGCCGATAACTTCGACGTGATATCATTATTTTCACGTTGTGGTTACGCTGACGTAGTGACGTCGTAGTGTGACAGGGCCATAAGTTTAATAATAAAACATGTTACTGCCTATGGTGCCAGAAATTTGGTGTGCTTTCCTAAATTAATTTGGTCACTTTGAATATCTCCAAAGTTAACCATTTAAAATAAAAGTTACTTCAGACTGAAGTAAATTAGATTATACTGATCAATCTAATGTATTTATCTCAGAGCATTGCCGAATCTTCCAACCATCGGGCTAGGCAACTTTAATAATTTGGTGGTGTTTGTTTGGGTTTTATGTCCTAGTCACAGCGATGGTCATATAACGACGGTTACTGACTTCTGACAGTGCGCACTCATAACGACTTTATAATGCTGCACCAACGGGAGATCAAACTCTTGGCACCATGACCCGATATCACACTCAGTCACATTATCCTGGTACTGAGCTAACCAGCCCTTGCCCTATCCTAGTAATGCTGAACGACGGGCTATTTAGCGACAAGTATAAATTTGGTAAGTCAGTGGTTTGACTCAGCCGAGATTCGAACCCCCTACCTTCCGCAAGGGAAGCATGCGCTCTACCGATTGGGCCCCTGTCCTGCTATTACCTTAGATGTTGCAAGAACGTAAATCTCCGACAACCAACCAACCAACCGATTGGGTCACCCCGTCCGGTTAGCTTGTTGGTTTGATGGGTGATTAGGGCGCGTGAGTGAGGACTGGGAGGGGGCGGGGGGAGACGGACCGGAAGTGGATGTTAGCGATGTAATTTCATGTTTTATCTAGACATCTCCCTGATGGGGGCTAACGTCTCATATTAAGGTCAAGGCCAGCTATGAAAAGGGTCTATTAATTCCCGCCACCAAATCCAGCCATCGACCATCACTGAGCACTGCCCAACTGCCTACCACTATGCCGGGCGCGGTGTCCAAATCGGTAGAGCGCTGGCTTCGCGTGCGGAAAGTCCAGAGTTTGGTTCCGGGTCGATTCAAACCAATGACTTATATCATTGATACTTGTCGCTTCCTAGCCTGACATTTGGCATTAATAGGATAGGGCAATGACTGGTTAGCTCAGTATAAGGATAATGTGGCGGAGTGGGATATTGAGTCATGGTGCCAGTGGCAGCCTGATTTCCAAGTGGGACAGCACTATAAAGGCACCATGAGTGCGCACTGTCACAAATCGGTACCCATCCTGATATTACCTTGGATGTTGCCAGGACGCAAAACTCCAACAACAACCCAACCAAGCCTACCACTACTGACCACTCCCTGGCCGCTAATGACCACCCTAATGACCACACACAGGTCCCGCTCTCCCGGGTATCCCCCCCCCCCTCCGCCCCCCCCCGCACCCCTCACAATCACCCCTCATTGTCACCCACAAGCCTCGTCAGCTGTCAGGGCATTAATGTTTTACACCCGCGCCCTTTTGTTTATGGTGGTCACTATCTTGACCTTTGACCCGACCGATTTGACCCGTGACCCCTCCCGCGGTGCCATATGGGCATATTGTTAGCGTGTGAGAGGCGTCACTGCCCGCAAACGCTTGCTCGTGACGTGCGATGGTCAGTTCTGGGTCCGGGTCGTGTCAAATCAAGGCAAAATTACCACACACACACGGCTCATCTAATTAGTTTCTCATTGATCAAAAGGAAAAAAACGCAGGGTGAAATGATTGTGTTTTCAGTGTGATTAACGATAGACAAAACCGCAATCCACATGAAATTGAGTTTCAACATAATCCTATTAATATTCCACCCCAGTAACCCCCTCACCCACCCACCCACCCACCCACTCCTCGCAACCTCCCAGTCGAGAACCCATCGTTGCCTCCGTTTGAATTACCCTTTTTGAAATGATAAGAGGTAAATAATGATCAAATCCAATACCAAACTGCTGGTAAAACAAAACGGAATCGCTGAAATCTTTTCTAATTTTGATATCCGTTTCGACTGTCCGAAATGAAATAATAACCATATAATTATTTCACCGGCCATTTCCTGTGTGAATAAGAGAAGAGAGAGTGTGTGTGTGTGAGGGGGCGGGAGGGGGGGGGGTCCGGGGGGGGGGGGGATTTGAAGCATTTTCCAGTGATTATAGTTTCGGAATGGGCGTTCTCAGATCAGATTAGTTGCATCCACTGACGGCAGGTGGCCTATTGTCGGGAGGCTGCATGTTTCAGCAGTCACGTGGTGTAGCATAGGGGCCTATTGTTGGCTGGCAACCCCCACCACCGTCGCCACTACCACCACCACCACCACTACATGCCCCTCCCCTCACCCCCACGTCACCCGGCGTCAACGTACACATCGAGCCTTTTCTAGGTGGCCCAAACAAGTTTTGTGTGTGTGTTTATTTGTTTACTCACTGACACCAACACTGTGTTAGATCACCAGACTGGTTGGTTAATCGGGATGAGCGCAGGCTTCCCATGCAGAGTTCAAATCCCAGCCGAGTCAAACCAATGACGTAGTAAATTGACACTAGTATTGTCGCTAAATATCCGAGCACTCTGCATTTCTAGGATTTGGCAAGGACTGGTTAGTAATAGTGTGGTGTTCTCTGTGGCGGAGTCGTTACTGTGTCTGACTTTTTTCTAGGTCGGACTCCTAATCTGAAGGTCGGTGGTTCAATTCCCCATGCCCACATCTCTACAAATGTGGATTTCCACCACTGTGTCTAACGTACAGCGCCATCAAAGGCCTGTAGCTTTCATACCATGTCTATGTGGTGTGGGAGGTTAAAAACCCCTTGGGTCGGTAAAAGTGTAGGCTCTGGCTTTCTATCGATAAACTGTCTAATAGTGAAAACAAGTCTATTCAGACTTATCCATAACAGGCAGTGTACATCTTCAAGAAGAGAGAGAGAAAAAAAAGAGTAATATGATTGAGTGGAAAATCGGGACATGGTGCCAGTTGCCTTGGATGCCCAGTGGGACGGCACTATGAAGTCACTATGAATGTGCACTATCACGTGTTGGTACCCGTCCTGATTCCTGATGTTGCCATGATGTAAAACCCCAACAAACAAACAAAATTAACTGTGTTAGATAACTTTTGTTTAACCCTGTGAGAGAATGGGAGATTTCTTTGTCTGTTGGGGTTTTAGGTCTAACAACATGTCTGGTCATATCAGGACAGGTACCGAATTGTGACAGTGCGCACTCACAGCGAATCTATAGTACTGCCCCACTGGAAGATCAGACCAAAGGCACCATGACCTGATATCCCACTCAGTCACATCCTGATCCTGAGCTAGCCAGACCTTGCCCTATCCTAGAAATGCTGAGCGCCAGGCTAGGTCGCGACAAGTATCAATTTTATAAGTCATTGGTTTGACTTGACCGGACTCACTACCTTCCGCACGGGAAGCCTGCGCTCTAATCGATCCGGGCACCGTGTCCGGGGAGAATGGGAGAATGAGAGGATGATTTTGGTGGTGGTGGTGGTGGCGCTATGTGTTGGTGGAAGGAACAAAATGGCGGGTTGGACAAGCCGGAAGTGGTGGCCGCCGATAGGCGTCGCCTCCAGCCTCGTCTTCGATTGGTTGGTTGTTTGTTGGAGTTTGACATCCTGGCAACATCTATGGTCGTATCAGGACGGGTACTGACTTGTGACAGTGCGCACTCTGGTGACTTGATAGTGTCACCACACCTACGTACAAGCCTATGATATGTAAATAGGAGTAGGCTAGTCTAGTAATAAGAGTAGAAAAAATAAAATACATATATGCCAATAAATCCAAAAAACCTAACATAGGCTACTAACCATACCAACCAATTATCTATCTGCTAGTGAAATGCAGGCAATCAAATACCTTATCAGCAGCTACTGTGTGGTGAGATAACAGCAACACTACAACTGGCCAGCATTGAAAACAAGCATGGGTACCCAGGCTTATTTGCTATGGACAGTATAACTATAAATACAGCCTCAATATAAAAAAAAAATTTTAATTAAAAAAAGACCAGGCCACTAGACCCATGACCTGATATCCCACTCAATCACATTATCCTGACAATGAAACAATAGTATCCCTATCCTAATAATACCGACCGCCAAGATAGCGACTAGACCGGGAACCCAACGCGAGGCCCGCGCTCTACCGATTCGGCCACCGCGCCCGGTCACTAGGCGGAAGAGAGCTGCCTCCGAGTCCGTCCTCGCTGGGAGGAAGCAGTAGCGCATTGATTTAGGCGCGGCTTTCTCACAGTACTGACATGCTTTGTAGTACTGTTCCAGTTGTCAGCGCCATGTCCAGCGCCACACACACACAGACATACACACACGCACACACGCGCACACACACCACTCTCAGTCTCATGGCATCTGGCATGGTGGTAGTGAAGGAGGGAGCGGAGTTACATCCCCCTTTATCGCCCTGATTATTCCTTAACTGAAACTCCTTCAATGGAGTATTCCTTCCACTCCTACCCCAGACCCCCTCCTCTCTCCTCCTCACTCCCATCCACTCTCCACAAGGAGTCCTCCAGGGGGCGAGGTGAGGGGTGGTGTGGGGGAGAGGAGAGAAGAGCCGCGTGGGGAACAAAAGCGGTACCAAGGAGTGCGCGCAGTGTCCACCACAAAGGGTCCAATCAGAAACGTGAACTCCTTTGTGGAGGCTACGCATGCGCAGAGGAGGTGACGTCACAGGAGGGCTGGCTGGAGTGTCCTCCTGGTGGCCACAGAGCAAAACACTCGTTCGCTTTGACAGCGCGCTGACAATGGGGGGGGGGGGGGGCGAGAGGAGGGAGGGGCCGCTTTCCAAGCTGGGGTGGGGCACCAGAAAGGGGGCGGTGCGAAGGGGGGGAAGGGTGCGGGCGAAGGGGGCGAAGGGGCGGGGGCGAAGGAGTGCGGCCTGTTACCCACTGATAGGATAGGTTAAATCCAGACTGGCTCTAAAGCGACACCCACAATGAGTGAATTGGAAATTTCAACGGGAAGGGTAACTAGAGCTGACACAGGAAAGGGACTGACACTTGGGGTGTGGGATGTGCAGGGGTGGAGTGTGGGGAGGGGGGCTACTTTTAGATATGATGTACAGTAAGAAATGCAATTGGGCACACATTCTCTCAGGACCAATGGATGAGCATGAGTTTAACTTAGAGTGGCGTTTTGCGTGAGAAGGTTGGGCATCTGTATGGTATTGCAGTGAGAGGGACATGGTGAGAGCTATAGCAGTTGTCCACTTTGATCGATGTAGATTGCCGCGGTAGAGCTTTTAAACCTTTAAATAGAGACCAAGGCGGCGGGTGATGGGGGGAGTGGGGGGACGGAGGGGGGGGGGTGGATTATACACAAGGGTGTGCTTCATCCTCTGAAAGAATGTGTCCCCTAAATGCAATTCCTCAATTGTGTCATCAGCACTGGCCCATGATTTAGGGATCGGCTAGATTTTTAGGCCAGTGTGACATTTTAGACGGCAGATTTTAAACAGGCTTATTTCTCCCTAGGTGAAGTGGTACGAACCCACATACTGACAGGCTGTATTGTACCATAAGAGGACGCGCTGAACTAGAGGCATCTAGAACATAGCGTGGATTATAGAAGTGGGGTAAAGATTAGATAGTGTTGAGGGGGTGATCAAAATGGTAAATATTGCACCTAGAGCGGGAATCAAACCCACATGTCTTGCATTCCAGGATTGCGAGCTAACCATTATACCACCGAGGCTCCCTGATCTTACCACCCTACCCACACCTATCTATATATATGGCTCGTTGCCTGAGAGGTCAGTACAGACTACTACAGTAGTATGTTTGCTTATCCTTGGTGTTTCTTTGTGTGTTTCTGTTAGTCGGATAAACTTTTTTTTATTTTTTTATTAATAGTGCAGAGGATTTGTAAATTTGCACTTCACATTCACAACAACCATGCACAACACCACAACGTTGATAATAGCTGAGATGATCATAATTAATAATATAATATGTCTGTTTCTTTGAGTCAATAATTCAAAGTTGTAGTGAGCAATGACTTAGTATTACATCATCTTCCTACACGAGGTGTGCGATTCACTTTGATCCATTCGGTTCCAATTAGACACTGCGGCCTGTACTCTCTTTCTCTCATTCTATCGCTCTTTCTTTCTTAGCTGCACTCTCTGAAATTAATTATGTTGTTAACATAGCTCCACACAATACCTTACAGGAGTGCGTTGTGGGCTCCTTCTTCCCCATTAAACTGGTTGGCTAACTGTGGGAAAATACCCTTTTTTCCCCGAAAGTGGTAATAATAATAATAATAATAATAATAACAATAATAACAATAACAGCAACGGGGTACTAATTTCTGATTAGGAGCTGGACGTAGCTCAGGCAATAGAGTGTCCACCTGTGAAGGTGTGGGCCATTCGATCGATCCTGCTCAGTGGACCCATTTGTAGGTTGGGCCATTTTCCGTTTCAACCAGTGGTCCACAATTGGTTCATCAAAGGTTGTGGTACATGCTGTCCTGTCTATGGGAAAGTGGATATAAAAGACCCCTTTGCAGCTTATCGGAAAGAGTGGCCTATGTTGCAGCAGTTGGGTCCTCCAGAGAAATATGTCAGAATGACCATATGTTTTACGTACAATAGCCGATGATAAAAACCAATGTGCTCTAGAGGCATCCTTAAATAAACCAAACTTATTTTTTTCTGGTTTCTGACTGCCATGTCACGCATTATCATAGAGGCCACAGCTTGCGGCCCAAATAAAGCACTTTTCAATTAGTGCGCTCTAATTAGGAGGGTGGCAGTTGCTAATAGCTGCTCGTGTTCTCCGGAATTTGATTTAGCCGCGCCTCGGGGGGAATCCGCCGACCCCGGCTTTGTCCGACCACTCGATGACCAGTGTCCAGAGAGGCCATAGGCCAGAGGCCAAAGATAACGGGGAGAGGTAACTGGAGGCCTGTGGGAGTGTGTGCTTGTGTGTATGTGGGTGTGTGGTTGGTGGTGTGGGTGTGGGTGTGGGAGAGGGTGTGTGTGGGGAGGTGGGGGTGGGGGTGGGGTGGGGGTCGAGTCTGCACGGTGCGGCTGGACATGTCATTAAACCAGCCGAGCAAAGATAACAAGCCGCGGCCAATGTCACTTACCATGATAGATACGTCGGGTCAGCGCCACTGGAGCCGCCACAGTACTAATGTGTGATTCACAAGTCGCCGTAAGGCGGCGCCACCGGCGGGAGTCGGGTAACCGGAATGGGGAAGCCGGCGGGTGAAGGTCAAAGGTTAAACTCCGCAGGCTGCGGGCCGGTGGACGGACGGGTATAACTAGTAAAAGGGAGGTGTGACCAAATTCGGTAGAGCGTAGGCTTCCGGTACAGAAGGGTCGGAAGTTCAAATCCCAGCCGAGTCAAAGCGATGACTTATACTTCTAGAATTGCTTTTTATCCCTATCTAGCCTGACGTTTGTTACTATTAAAGTTGCGTACTCCGATGGTTTTGAATTTCGGTATTTTATTCTGAGATAAATATATTAGATCGATCACTAGATTCTGCTTTACATTAGTTCAAAGTTACTTTTATCTTAAATGGTAACCTTTTTTTAAATAGATATTTTGAGTGCAATCATGGAAAATTAGTTTTGGCAAGCTTGCCAAAGCTCTGCACCTTAGACTTGTGCAGTAACATGTTCTGTTAAATTGAATCAGTATTGCCTTCTACGCAGAAACAAATGCTTAATAAGTGCATCAGTATCTAAGCTAGATATGTCAAATCAAAACTAGATAATTGGTTTGGTTTTGAAAATTTGATATCTCATCGGACTATGCAGCTTTAATAGAATAGGATAGGGCAATGACTGGTTAGCATAGTATTGGGATAATGTGACTGTGTGGGATATCGGGTCATGGTGGTGACAGCCTGCTCTCCCAGTGGCGCAAGTTTATAAAGTTGCCAAGAGTGTGCACTGTCACAAGTTGGTATCCGTCCTGATATGACCTTATATGTTGCTAGGATGTAAAACAACAACAAACAATCTCAGGCATCAACAGACGCCAACTACACTAGCACTGTCTGGTTTGCGTCCAGAAGCTATTGCCGTCAATAGCACCAGCCTTTTAAAATGCCTCTTACAGCTGTCGGGCTTCAATGTCGAATATCGCAAAACAAGATGCTGATTACAGCTAATTGTCCAGTAAAGCACAAATAAAATATCGGAATTAAACAAACATGTTCAACCTCCACCGATCAGCTCCTCATTTGTATCTCCAGCAAAGATGCCCCGTAATTTGCGCGACATCATTCGATTGATTGGTCAATCGAGGACAGAACCTCCCCCCCCCCCCCCATTGAAATAACTCGCCCAGTATGGGCGAGTTATTTCATGTTCTGCCTCTTTTTTTTTAATGAGCCGAAAACATTATTACCCTCACTACCATTTCCAAAACTAAGAAAACCAAAAGTAGATTTGATTTATTTTGACCGCTGCGCGTTTGCGATTAATTACCACAACGGCCATCAGCGTCCCGTCGAAGTGAATTGTCGTCGGTCGCTGATTGGCTAATTAATTATTCATAAAGGTTAAAATCCCCTGCAAGTAGTACCCGGATGAGGCTCTTAACACGACCTGGGCTTTGGTCGACCTTTGTTATTTAATACGCGTGATATTTTTATCGCGTTCCAAACCGTCTTGATTCGGTTAAACCGATGTAAGATGAATCGTTGTGGCCCTGAGGAATGTGCGGAAGATCTGTCTTAAGTTATTCGCAGACCAATATGAGCTACTCAAGCACGTTGTAATGACGGTTACGTCCTGGCTCTGTGAAGACTTTTGCACCTTTCAGGGAAAATAGGCGTTATATCATGATGTGTGCCATAGACCTCTTTGTTATTGGAAAGTCACTTTTTTTGTCCCCTTTTAAAACAAATGAAGAAGTGCTTAGTTGTTCAACTACCTAGGCCATGAACTGGTTTGGTGTCGGTTCTAATTTAGGACTGTTTTGAACTGTTTCAGAATCCAAGGTCCTTAATATCTGATGTTGTTCTAATATGTTCGTGTGTCCTCAAATAGCAATCTGTAGGTTATCTGTATATCAGCTCCAGGCGCATGATTTTATACTACATACATATCGGAATAGTGGGAAGACAACCATTCCATTCAGATCTTTATAATTGCGCAATCAACTGGTTTTGAGTTTCTATATTCCTAACAAAAAATATTATTTAAAAGATGACGATCTTAGCTTGATTTTGAGGTTTTGAAATTTCCTGAGATAACTAGATTAAATCGATAGTTTTAATCTACATTACTTTGAAGTAACTTTTATTTGAAATGGGTTCATTTTGCAGATATGTGAAGCGCAGACATGTTAAGTTAATGTAGACACACACGTCCAAAGACTAACACCATAGGTTTCAGCAGAAACAGTTTCCATTAATTTGACTTAGCATCCCATTCTATGCCGTAACAAATGCTCATTGAATAAACTAGTATCTAAGTAGTATAGTACTACAGTAAAAGCTCTCTAACAGATCACCTCCACAGATCGACCACTCCCCTAAATCGATCGGATTATCTGGTTCCCAACAACTAGTATCTAAGTAGTATAGTACTACAGTAAAACCTCTCTAACAGATCACCTCCACAGATCGACCACTCCCTTAAATCGATCGGATTATTTGGTTCCCATTGTAACCATATTCTAACTCGCTAAACCGAACACCTCCCTAAGTGGACCACTTAAAGTCAGTCCCAAGGTCGGTCCGTTTAGAGAGGTTTTAATGTAAATGTAGAATCAAATCTAGGTAAGGGGTTTAGAACATGTGATACTTTCATCGGGCGAATCAGCTTTAAGTGGTATTGTGTCTTATTGTGAGTTATACCACATTGGGTGTTAAACTTCCTGCTCGGACCTGCTCGAATCTGCTCGAATCTGCTCGAATCAGCTCGGGTCTGCCCGGATCTGCTCGGACCTGCTCGGGCCTGCTCGGGCCTGCTCGAGCTGGCCTCACGCCGCTCGGAGACAGGTCGGCGTCAACAGCTCTCGATTAGCGTCGGTTCCGCGAAGCTTGGGAAAGTTATAATTGGGTGAACTACTCGAGAATTACTCAAGAGCGTTTCTGGGTCACCGACTTGTCGCCAAACCGCCGTGCGCGTTGCCGGGTTACCGAGTTGGTTAATTGACGAGCAGAATTGGGTTAGAGGATAATGAGCTGACGACCTATGTGTGCGACGTACGTCGGCGGATGGTAGCCCAGGGCCGGCTAATCCCCCCCCCCCCCCCCAACAACAACCCACCCGCTCTTCCAGCCTCCGTGCCACACGCACTCCTCAGAGGACTCATCCCCATCCGGCACTTCGCACCTGAGTGGTGCATGACAGGTGCGCCAGGGACAAATCAACGACAGGCCACCACCAGTGAGCAGACCACACCACCCATCATCACACCACACTACACCACCTCACACCATCACCAAGAACACCACACCACTACACCACCACAAATCCCACCACACCACCTCACACTGCACCCCTCTATCAGCAAACACACGACCTCACATCATCACCAAGCACATCACACCACGCCACACCACCACAAAGCAGACCACACCACCTCACACCACACCACACTATCAGCAAACACACCACCTCACACCATCATCAAGCACACCACACCACACTACACCACCACAAAGCACACAACACCACCTCAAACCACACCCCACTATCAGCAAACACACGACCTCACACCATCACCAAGCACATCACAGCATGCCACACCACCACAAAGAACACAACATCACCTCAAACCACACCCCACTATCAGCAAACACACCACCTCACACCATCAGCAAGCACAGCACACCATGCCACACCACACACCACACCACAGCACCTCACACCATTATCAATAATACCACAGCACGCCACACCACCACAAAGCACACCACACCACCTCACACGACACCCCACTATCAGAAAACACACCACCTCACACCATCAAAAAGCAGATCACACCATGCCACACCCCCACAAAGCACACCACACCACATCACACCACACCACACCGCACTCTCAGGAAACACACAACCTGACACCATCACCAACCACACCACACCACGCCACACCACCACAAAGCACACCACCTCACACCACACACACCCCACTATCAGCAAACACCTCACAGTCACACCATCAGCAAGCACACCACACCCACAACACCACGACACCACGCCACACCACCACAAAGTGCACCCTACCACCTCACCCCACCACACACCACACCATCATCAAACACACCCATCACCTCACACCACACCACCTCACACCACACCACACCACCTCACACCACCTCACACCACACCACCCCACACCACCACCGAGCACACCACACCATCCTACACCATCACCAAACACACCATCACCAAGCACACCACACCATACCACCCCACCACCTCACACCACACACACCACCCGATACCACCACCCACTACACCACCCCACACCACACCCCACCTCATCATACCCCACACAACTACCTCACACAACGCCACCCCACACAACACCGCTCTACCCCATACCACCCCACCCAATATAAAACCACCGCACACCACATTACACCATTACCAATGCATCACACCACCCCACACCTCACCACATCACACCATCACCAATACACAAGACCACCCCACACCATTACCAAACACACCACACCCCACACAACACTACTCCACTCCCCACCCCACACCCACCCCACCACACCACACCAGATGAGTCCAATGTGACAACTTAACTAACAGTAACACCATCATTTCTACTAACAGTGTTAGTGTTAGTACTGTTACTATTACAAACATGTCTCCACCACCCAATCTCTTCTACCTCTTCCTCACCAAAAAAAAACAACAAAACAAAACCTCACTCACAAAAAACCCTCACATACACAATAAAAAAGCACCCCCAAATCGGCACCCCCTCCCCCATCACCCCCCCCCCCCCCCGCCAACCCCCACCCTAACCACCGCTCAAACATCGACGTAGGTAAATTATTCACATGGTTGATTTGAAAAGGCCTGATTTCCTTTTCGATAGCAATCTTCATTCGCCCACCGGGCGTGGCTTTAGTAGACGCAGCTGATGAATACTAGAACCCCAAGTCCATGAATTCATTACGCCCATGTTTCCCCGACAATGAAACGGCGACGCACAACAACGCACACAGCCATTTTTGTTTCACTTTCCTTTTCTTTTCGCCGCTAGGGGGCTTACATATTCAAATGTGCGCCCTTGTGCGGGTGTCGGGCTATAATTGATAGTTCGGTGGTCATTAAATGGAGCGCACATTGGTTATGCATGCTGCTGTTTGTTTTCGCCGTGTGCTCATGGCGCCCCCTGCCGGCGACCTGCTGGGACCACCCAGGAGGGGGCAGATGAGAAGTTTAATCCAATCTCTAGCCGCCAAAAGCAGGGAGCTCGTGACCCCCCTTCCCCGACCCCTCGCCCGACCCCCCATTGCTATTGTTTCTGCGCAATGATGGCCTGGGGGGGGGGGGGGGAGACGTGGCCAGTGCCCTTAATTACCTCGGGATTGCGTGATTATAATGTCGGGGTTGGAGGTTATAGGGGTGGGGAGGAGGTTTTGGGTTTGGGAGGGTGGGAGGGTGGAAGGATGGGACGGTGGAAGGGTGAATGGGTGGGGTATGGGATTAGGTTTTTGTCTTGTTGGGTAGGTGGGTTTGTTTTGTTTGTTTGTTGTTGTTTTACGTCCTAGCAACATCTAAGGTCATATCAGAACGGGTACCGACTTGTGACCGTGCGCACTCATGTCGACTTTATAGTGCTGCCCCACTGGAAGACCAGGCTGCCAGCACTATGACCTGATATCCCACTCAGTCACATTATCCTGACATTGAGCCAACCAGTTGGGTAGGTGGGTAGGTGGGTAGGTGGGTGGTGGGTAGGTGGGTAGGTGTTAGGTGGGGGTGGTGGGGAGGTGGGGAGGTGGGGAGGTGGGGAGGTGGGGTGGACGGCTGATTGAGTGGGGTTGGGTGTTGAGCTGGCAGCATGGGGAGGGAGCGTCGACTGGGGGGGGGGGGGGAACAGGAAGGACGTGACCAAAAGGGATAGTGGGGTGGCGAGGGGAGGGGAAAAGTGAGTGTGTAAGGGTCGAGGAGGGTGAGGACGGGGGGGGGGTGGGAGGTGAGGGTGGGAGAGGGACGGGGTACCGATGAATGTTGGCTTGGAGACCATGTCATGACATGACAATGCGTGCAGGGCTATGAAGGCCTGTGTGGCATGTTGGCGTGGGGGAGGGCGAATGGTGGGAGGGGGAGTGCAAGGGGAATGGGAGGGGAAGGGGAGAGGGAAGAGGGAGGGGAAGAGGGGGAAGGGTGAGGGGGAAGGGTGTAGAGGAGTGGGGGAGGGGGGTGAAAGGGGAAGGGGGGGGGCAGCTGTCAGGGGGGCAGGGGAAAGGGAGAAGGGAGGGGAAGGGGGGAGGGGGAGGGGTGATGGCGAAAGGGGTGGGAGAGGGTGGACGGGCGTGAATGTGTGGGGGTGGAGTGGAGAGGAGGCTATGGGAGTGACGGCTGTTGGAGTCTGCGCGATGATGGACGCAATGTTGGGGAGGGCTTGGCCCAGTGTCGTGTCCTCGGAGCGAGGTGGGAATGAGCCAATATATTATTAATAACAAGAAGCACCTTATGTCCTCCACCGTATTGCACAAGGCGAACATACCAAGTTGGCGTCGTCAGGCAGTGGAATCAATTACGGTTGTCAACTGGCAAGTTTTAAGACCAAGGGAGAGGGAGAGAAGGGGCGGAGAGGGAGAGGGAGATGGAGAGGGGAGGAGAGGAGCAGAGAGGGGGCAAATGGGCAGAGGGAGAATGATGGAGAGAGTGGGAGAGAGGGAGTGAGGTGGAAGGGAATAGAGGGGACAGGGGGGAAAAGGGAGAGAGGGGGAGAGGAGGATGGTTGGTTGATGGAGTCCTGGCAACATCTAAGGTCATATCAGGACGGGGGAGAGGAGGAAACAGAGGGAGAGAGAATGTGGACAAGCATGATGAAAGTGCGAGAGAGAGGGGGTGGAGTGGGAGGAAGAGAGTCGGGGGAGAGAGGGGGAGACTGAAAGAGGGACAGCGGGAAAGACAGAGAGGAAGAGAAAGAGAGTGGCTTGGCGAGAAGTGCTTCTGAAAGACTGTCACTCCAGGACTCACAGTGGGAGATGTTGCGACATTGTCAGTCTGGAAGTGACTTTTTAAAATTATTTAAACAAATATAATTTATTTTGTTTTGTTTGTTTTGCGTTGCGTCTATGCGCTCTTCTTCTAGCTGAACGCGGGAAAACCCTACGCAGAAAAAAAAACCAGCCTTGGTTATATTTTCTCGTGCAGTTTGTATGGGGAGGGGTGCTGATAGCTGGGAGAGGGTGACGGTGGAAGGTCCTGGCCGGGGCGCCCCCTGTTGGCAACTCACCCGAACGTAAAGCCCCCCCCCCCCACCCCCGTCCACCGCCCTCTACACCCTACCCCCACACATAGACCCTCACCCCCCAACACACACAGGTACCCTAACACCCCACCTCCTCCCTCCCCCCATCACACACAGATAGCCGAACACCATACTTCCTCCCTCCCCAAACACACACATACCCTAACACCCCACCTCCTCCTTCCCCCAACACACAGCAGACCACACCACCCCACTTCCTACCTCCCCCCAACACACACTGATACCCAAACACACCACCTCCTACCTCCCCCCAACATACACTGATACCCAAACACCCCACCTCCTCCCTCCCCCAACACACTGCCCCTCACCACTCTCACCTACACACACATAACCCTCTAACCTCCACCTCCACACACACAGACAACACGCTCCCCCCCCCACACACAGACAACATCACCCCCCAGACACACCACACACCTACTCACCCTCCCCCCAACACACACATATACCTTTATCTCCCACTCCACCCCTCCCTCCAACACACACAGATACCTCACCTCACCCAACAACCTCCCCCCCCCAGCACACACAGATACCCCAACACCCCACCTCCTCCCTCCCCCAAAAACACACAGATACCCAAACACCCCACCTCCTCCCTTCCCCCAACACACACTGATACCCAAACCCCCCACCCCCTCCCTCCCCCAACACACACACACATACCTTATCACTCCACCTCCCCCCCTCCCTGCAACACACACAGATACCCTAACACCCCACCTCCTCCCTTCCCCCAACACACACTGATACCCCAAACACCCCACCTCCTCCCCCCAACACACACACACACCGTATCACTCCACCACCCCCACCTCCCTGCAACACACACATATACCCTAACACCCCACTTCCTCCCTCCCCCCACACCCACACACTTACTTCCTCTGCCCGCCTGCCGCGCAAATAAAGCTGAACCCGGGTGGATCCCTTTCACACGGCTTTGTATGCAATCCTTGCTGGGGCAAATTGGCGCGACGCCGATCCCAAAGAACACGGTTCAAATTCACAGGATGTTGATTATGAGCGGCATGTGCAAAAATGAATCAATTACATTAACCTCTTCCCGACTTATTCTGCTGCTGTTGTCGCTTTAAAAAAAGTCTGAGTGATTTAGGACACTGTCCATAGGGATATCCAGAAAGCTGTGTAGTTAGCTACCACCACCAGCAGCGCCGCCGTCACACCGGTAGAGCGTAGGCCTCCCGTACCGAAGGTCGGGAGTTCAATTCCCGGTCAAGTCAAACCAATGATTTGCAAAATTGATACTTGTCGCTTCCTATCCAGGCACTTGGCATTATTAGGATAGAGTGATAGGCTCCGTGTCAGGATAATGGGTCTGAGTGGGATGGCAGCCTAGTGTCCCAGTGGAGCAGCACTCAACATTTTTTCTGTTGTCTTTTTTTTCTTGAAGATTTATACTGCCTATCATGGATACATCTGAATACACTTGTTTTCACCATTAGATAGTTTGTCGATAGAAAGCCCGAGCCTACACGTTTACAGACCCAAGGGATTTTTAACCTCCCACACCACATATACATGGTATGAGAGCAACTGGCCTTTGATGACGCTGTAAGTTATTCACAGCAGTGGAAATCCAAATTGGCAGAGGTGGGGGCATGGGGAATTGAACCACTGACCTTCAGATTATGAGTCCAACCTAGAAAAAAGTCAGACACTCCAACCACTCCGCCACAGAGAACACCATATAATATGAAGTAGCCATGAGTGTGCACTGTCACAATTTGGTACTCGTCCTGATATGACCTTAGATGTTGCCAGAAGGTAAAACTCCAAGAACCAACTAACCAACCACAACCACTGTAGCTCACTTCCCCACAACCACTGCCACCAATCATCCAGCGCACCAAATCCCCATCGTCCCTCCCACGCAGCGCCACCCCTCACCCCCACCCCCACCCCAACCCCCACCCACCGTACCCCCCTCCATCTACCCACACACCACCGCGGTGGTCCTGGCGGCGACAGATACAAATTACATCGGCGCCGGCTCCTATTGTAGGCGCTCTCCGTCAGGGATCGCGGATTTGGAGGGGCTTACCGGAAACAATGGCCGGAGTCGGGCGGGGGCGTTGCCGGGGCCGGGGCCGGGGCGTACGGCAGTCGGCAGTCGGCGGCGTGGGCGGGCCGGAGCCATTGACGCCTCCCAGAAACACGTTTAATTTCATTAGGGCGCGTTTTTGTATTGGGTTAGCTGGCGAGGTAGGGGTGGGTGGGGGTGGGTTGGGGGGAGTGGGGTGGGGGAGAGTGGAGGGGAAGACGAAGTGTGCTGGTGGGGGGGGGGGTGACGTGTGGGGGCGGGCGTGGAGTGGGGGGGGGGGAGTGGAGCGGAAGGAGAAGTGTGTGTGTGTGGGGGGGGGAGTTGGATTTGGAGGGGCTGGGTGCAACCAAAGTCCCGGGGTATTGGGGACTTGGGTTGCAGCTGATCGTACCCACATCCTGCAATTCTGGGGGATATTGGAAGTTTAGTGCATCTTCCTGACTGCTGCCCCTACCCCCCCCCCCCCCCCGTCACCCGCCCCTTCCCTCCACAGCACACCCGCCGTGCGCAAAACCTACATAGGCAATCAGAAAATCTCCAGCTGATCCTTAACCAATGGTAATAATAATTCCGATGTTAAAGTAACTCATCTATGTTTTGTTTGTTGTTGTTTCACGTCCTAGCAACATCTAAGGTCATATCAGGACGGCCCCTTTCTAGTTTATTGCATTATTATTAATTTTGGACGCTACTCCTGGTGCTTCCATTGTTATTCCTCTTATTTTTGTTGTCATGGTTTGTTGTTTGTTTGTTGTTGTTTTACGTCCTAGCAACATCTAAGATCATATCAGGACGTGTACCGACTAGTGACAGTACGCGCTCATGGCGGTTTTATAGTGCTTCCCCACTGGGAAATCAGGCCGCCGGCAGCATGACCCGATATCCCACTCAGTCACATTATCCTGACACCGAGATAACCAGTTATTGTTATGGTGGTGACGTCAGTGTCAGTTGCTGTCACTGACTGTATGCGCCAGCTGTTACCGTGCACAATTGTCAATGCAGCATGCAGACAAAAAACACACGCCATGCTATAGTAATTAAATCACCTGAATATCTCCACCCACCCCCTCACCACCACTACTCTCCCAATACTACTTCTCGCTCGAGGAACGTGATGACACACTGCATATTACTACATTGCTGGCGGGTCAATCTAATACCTATGCAACGGGAGCAAGTCTGTGCACCGGAAATGCGCTCACCCCCACTCCCACGCCCACTCCCACCCCACGCCCACCTCACCGCCACCCCAAAACACTCCATGCAGATTCTTAGGACATTGCTTGATTGCACCAAGAACTTATAACAAAAAACCTAGCTGACTTGTCAGGTTCAGTTAGGTTTAAATTTTTTTTTTTTTTATCTCGCTGTTCATGAGTGTGTCATAAAGTTATCCATTAAACAGAGGACTCCTGCACCAGCATCTGCTTTATAAGGGGCCTGAACTTATTATGATATTACTAACATTTATCATATAAAAAAGTTGGTTAAACCAAAGTCGGTTAATCCAAATTATCGGTTAATCCAAACAAAATTGTCCGACCCCGGGCCACTCCTGTATGGTCAAACCAAACTTTCATGTGGTTATAAGGTCATCTGAGACCCCACCGACTTGTTTATATGATAAATGGTAGTATTTTGCTTGGCCGCCAAAAAAAGTTTGGATTGACCGATCGTTTGGTTTAAGCAGGCTTGCTTTAACGGGGTTATGCTGTATATACATAAAAAAACAATAATAAAAATGTCCACATACATTGTATATTACTCAAAGTCAAAGTCAAAGCCAAAGCTCGGATAAACCAATGATCGGTTAATCCAAACAAATTTCTAGGGTCCCTTGAAGTTTGGTTTAACGGGGTTATACTGTATATATAACTGTTGTATTGTAAGGGCTCACTTAGCACAAGGTTTTGTAATATGTTTGTTGGTTGTGGTGGTGGTGTTTTGAGAGGTGTACCATTTGTTATATATATATATATATATATATATATACATACATTGCTATGGATAAATAAGGCTGCGCAATACCGCCTAAAACTGAGGCGGTATTGCCTCAGTTTTGGCGAGGAAAATTTGCAGTAACTGTGCTGATTGACGCTTATTGCTTCTGCATATGTTGACCTAATTAAACATGAACATCTGGACTCCATTTATCATTCAGGAAGTTTGTGTGGTTCATAGTACGTGCAATGGACATGGAGGTCTCAGAAAGTCACTCAACCCACAACTGTATCACCATGAGGTCTGAAATTACACCCATTCATCATTACCTAGAGACGGAGTGAACGATGCCCAAATCACCTACAACAAGAAGGCATTTAGATTCTCCTCCAAAAGAAAATAAGTATACAAATTACATCGTTTGGTCTTGATGAAAGATTTGCCCCTGTGCAGAGTCGGGGGGAATGACAACGTAGTGTAAATATGGGGGAAATTTGTTTTAGTAATGGACAGGAAGTGGAATTCCTGGTTCTAGTATCTAATGCCGTAATGGCCACTTGTATCGGCACAGAGTTGGTCAAATGGGAGAGAATGAAAAAAGACAAGACGGTGACCACAGAATGCTGTTGATTTCACTATTTAAATCTATTAAGCTACATGTTTTATTTTACTTTTCAAATCGAAAGTAGTGGGTAAATATGAAGATGTCTGTGAAGAATATATTTTGCTTCTTAAATTAGGAATTTATGTGTAATTTCATTTACCCTTCCTTTTGCCAGGTTTTTTCTTCATCCCTACTCAGGCCACAATAGTAGGTGGTGGATCTTTTATCTACGTAAGATCCTGTCTTCTAGAAAGAAAAGAAGAGCCCCACTATCGATCTGTGTGGTTGAATACTTAATTACTTCTATTCAAAAACACTCAATATGTTTAGTAAAACCTGCATAGCCGATAGGTAAGAGTAGCAGGTTAGTTGCCATGGCGACAGTCCACTGCGAGGCTGGTCACACGCAGATAAAGGCGGCCGCCATGTTGGACAATGCATGCTGGGAATCCGGGCGGAGATCACGTGATAACTTTATGACGTGCTGACCACCACGCATGACAAATGATCCCTAATACTAATAGCTGCGGGGGCTGGAGGGGAGTTTTCTAGATAGTCCATCAGGATTGTTGGCAATATTTGTCTAAGTCCGCAAAGGCATGGGACAGCTATTTACTTTTACTGTGTTTTAAAGTTGCAGTCCGGTGAAACATCAAATTTTCAAATTAAAAAAACTCACCTAGATTTAATTCTACATATCTAACTTAGATACAGTGGCACTTATTAAGCATTTATCGCCACGCAGAAGGGAATACTGGGGCAATTTAATAGAACCCATTACTGCAGATGGCTATGGTATCAGAATTTTGGCGTGCTTGCCAAAATTAATTTTGCATGGTTGCACTTCAAATATCTCAAAGTTAGCCACTTAAAATGAAAGTTACTTCAAGCTAAAGTAAGGTGGATTATAACGATCAACCTAATATAGTTATCTCAGAAAATGTCAGAAACTCAAAACCATCGGACTATGCAACTTTAACGAAGGTGTTCTCTGTGGCGGAGTGGTTAGAGTGTCTGACTTTTTTCTAGGTCGAACTCCTAATCTGAAGGTCGGTGGTTCAATTCCCGCCAAGGATTATTATGATGTCTGTATGGAGAACCGCTGTCTTATGCTTTTTATTGCACATATTCAGGGTATGTTTTTTTATTAATCAATATGGAAGTATATCTTAGTCAATGTGGTGTTCTCTGTGGCGGAGTGGTTAGAGTGTCTGACTTTTTTCTAGGTCGGACTCCTAATCTGAAGGTCAGTGGTTTGATTCCCCATGCCCCCATCTCTGCCAATTTGGATTTCCACCGCTGTGTATAACTTACAGTGACATCAAAGGCCAGTTGCTATCATACCATGTCTATGTGGTGTGGGAGGTTAAAAATCCCTTGGGTTGGTAAAAGTGTAGGCTCGGGCTTTCTATCGACAAACTCTCTAATGGTGAAAACAAGCCTATTCAGGCTTATCCATGATAGGCAGTATAAATCTTCAACAACAACAACAAATAACATACATATATTTCTGTGTTGACGTTTTAAAACAGTCGCACATTACATTCACAGGGTGCAAAAGAGTCAAATTAATTATTGGGATACTCACACATATGCCTGGAGTGGCCTAGTGACCAGCCATTACACTATCTTGGCTTCCTAATGCAATCACCCTACCCATGCATACTTGTGTGTGTGGCATTTCACCTGTGGAGGTCAGTTCAAACCGTTGGATGTTTGAATATGATATCTAGCATACATAGGGCATCATTATAAACCTTCGCGTATATATATTTCCCCAGCATGTGTGGCGCGAGCGAGGGGGGCCACCACCAATGCGCCGATGGAGGAAGTAGCAACGTATAGATGTTCCTCTAGCATGTATACTTGTATAATGCATTATACATCATATTCAATTATATATATCTATATGGAGTCAACCCTCGGAACTTTGTTTGCAGAGTTGGAATAGATAGTCATGTAAATGATATTGAGACTTGGAAAGATATAATGTAAAGTAGAAATCTGTTGGATTATGAGATTTCCAGATTAATTGGGGATCGCTTAATACATGCTGTATGTATACATGTATGTTGTATGCAGGTATGCAGGTATTGCAATACCTCAGGAAGTTTGATGCCCCTGCCCTGCAGAGTTGTAAACCACTGCCTTGTGGTACAGGTTCTTGACAGAACCGAAGGCTAAGGGAGCAAACCCTGAACAGAAAACCATGTCACTGTGGCAGCATCAAGGATGATTGATGTATGGAACTCCCAACATCTCCCGACCAGCCACTGCAGGGACAAATAGTTGTGTGCCTGTCTGGACATATTCTTGCCGGTATGAGACTCTATTTGCTCCCTGAGAGAGTGCCGCTGGTAACTTGCAAAAGCCAGCAGCACTTCAACACTTTTGCAGGCAACATATATATACACATATGTACACACATATATATACAATATATACCATATATATACACATATACAGGTATACACGTATACATGCATATGTGTGCATGCATACATGCATCCGTACATACATACATACATGCATACATTACATGCAACATACATACTTGTTTATTCTGGCAAAGCATAGGGGCCTGACCTTTCATAGACTATGGCGCAGAGGGCAGCTAGCAATAATGCACGTGGTCCTCTGACCTAAGCAGGCCCTCCCCTGAGGTGGCAGCACGAGTACCACGTGTACACGAGCGACACCTGCCTACCTCAAGGATGAAAGTGGTCTCTGAAAAAAAACGCGGAAATTTGGCTGAGACCTTGGCATGAACAGCGAATTTCCGCAAAAACGTGGATTTTCCGCCATAGAATTAGCATTGTTAGGGAATCCCGGGAAAATGCCGGAAGTCAGCTTTCAACTGTCCTAATTATGATTTAATGTTCTGGCAACATCTAGGGTCATAAGAACAGGATTCGGCCAAATGAATTGGTATCATATATTATATATGATATATATTTTGTTTGACGTTAATCGTTAAATATTTTTTAAATCGCAGAAATCCGCGAAACCTTGGAGATCTTTCATCCATGGTAGCCTTCTGTAGCAACACACGCTATACTCTGCTCAGACTGGGCCCAGACATGCACTATGTGCAAAGCAGTGAACAGCTCAGAGCGGCTGATGACTACCTCATGTGTAGAGCAGTGAGTAGCCCAGAGTGGCTGATGACTAGACCTCGTGTGTAGAGCAGTGAGTAGCTCAGAACGGATGGTGACTGGACCTCGTGTGGAGAGCAGTGAGCACCTCAGATTGGCTGATGACTACCTCGTGTGTAGAGCAGTGAGCAGCTCGGAATGGCTGAGGACTGGACCTCATCTGTAGAGTAGTGAGCAGCTCAGAACTGCTGATGACTGGACCTTGTGTATAGAGCAGTGAACAGCTCAGAGTGGCTGATGACTGGACCTCGTGTATAGAGCAGTGAACAGCTCAGAGCGGCTGATGACGGACCTCGTGTGTAGAGCAGTGAACAGCTCTGAATGGCTGATGACTGTACCTCGTGCATAGAGCCATGAACAGCTCAGAATGGCTGATGACTGGACCTCGTGTCTCGAGCAGTGAACAGCTCAGAGAGGCTGATGACTGGACCTCATGTATAGAGCAGTGAGTAGCTCAGAAAGGCTGATGACTGGACCTCGTGTGTAGACAGGTGAGCAGCTCAGAGTGGCTGATGACTGGACCTCGTGTGTAGAGCAGTGAGCAGCTCAGAATGGCTGATGACTGGACCTCGGGTATAGAGCAGTGAGCAGCTCAGCGCGGCTGATGACTGGACCTCGTTGCCGGCTGATTTATTGGTGTTAGGCTTCAATATTGTCCATTTGGATTGTTAATTGACGCTGCTGATGTCATTTATTTAGTCGTGTGACATTAGTCATGACATCAGCCGAGTAATCCCAAGACAGGGGAATCTATTTTGATCGCGGTGGCGGTGACGGTGGCTGATGGGGTAGGAGGTAGGGAGGAGGGGGTGGGGGCAGAGAGAGGAGGCGGGGTTTGGTGCTCAGTGGGGTGCTTCTACAATAAAAACATCGAAGTGTTCTGAATATGAGAAATAGAAAATACCAGCAAATCCATTACAACATACACGTCTTATAATTGCCAGAAACTATTTATAGAACACGGCGTCAACATTGTCCCTGTTAGTTATAGCCTATATTGTACATTCACAATTCCAGATTTTGCTTTAAATGATTGAGACTTCTAGTGACGTCGGAATGTTAGTGTGCTGGTCCCCACCAGAGGCCTCTCTAATAGTGATGACGATAATAGCGGGTGCGACTCCTGGCGGCTGACTCGCCAACTAAACGCGTCTCACACGTGCCGGTTCCACTGCTTACCACACACACACACACACACAATACACACACAGACCCACTCGCCATACACACAAAGACACACCCACGCAACCTCAAGCCCAAATATTGGGATTTGGGTACGAACGAAATGAGGGAGAAGGAGAATAAAAAAAAGGAGTATGGGTGGGTAAATAAATGTGATGTTATTGTGGTAGTAAAAGAACACAACCAGAAGGGCGGATCAATGTGTGTGTGGGCTGTGAAGAGGCAACAGTTTCCATGTCAATATATTCTACTGCTGACCGGATACCTTTGTGTTGAAAGTATTAAAGGGATTCTAAGTTCTAGCCTCACAAGGTGCACCAGCCATTAAACTAACCTTGTAGATTCAATAAAAATGCATACACACCTACATATATATATATACCTATGCATACCGATATGCCTCTGTATCTATATGTACCTATATGAACCTATGTGTACCTATATGTACCTATATGTACCTATATATTCCTATACGTACATATAGGTACCTATATATATATATGTATCTATGTGTATGTATAACTATAAGTACATAAATGTACTTATATGTACCTATGTGTATTTATATCATCTGATATTACGATATGTACCCACACATACCTTTATATATACCTATATTTACATATATATATATAAATATCTACCTATATATACAAATATCTACCTAAATATACCAATATCTACCTATATATACCTATATATATATCTGCATATGCCTATGCATACTTACAGTAAGTTACATATAACTATGTACACCTACGTATACCTATGTATACCAATATATACCTACATATACCTATGTATACCAATATATAACTATATATATATATATGCATACCTATACATACCTATGCATACCTATGCATACTTATGCACACATGTCATTAGGGCGATGAAAATGGGAAATAGTGTGCTTAGAACAGGAATAGAACCCACATCTCTTGCATTCAGGGTTAGTGTGCTAACCATCATACCACCTAGGCTCTCTGATGTCAGCACCCTATCCACGCCCACTTGTCTCTATGGCTCCTTGCTTGGGCGATCAGTGCAGACTACTACACACATATACATATTTTTACCTATACATATCTATATATATATATATATATATATATATATACTTATATATACCTATACATACCTAGATATACAGGTAAATCCACAAATAGCAATACTTTAAACATAGGATACACACCTAATTTGTAGATTGTGGGCTTACATCTAGAGGCGGAAGAGCCATTTTAGTTCAGTTAAAACTGACGGAAGACTTGACCATGATCAGGCGGTGGGGATGTCGGGGTGGGGGGGGGGGGGTGGCCGGGGTTCTCCCCGGGGGGAGGGGGAGCGTTGATCGGTTGTGGCAGGCTCTAGTTATGATTCATCGGCGCGGGCCTATACTGAGCGTGAGGCCCCGGTGACTCCCCCAACCCCACCCCACCCCCATCCCCACCCCCATGCCCGTCTCCCTCCTCCCCGGCCCCGTGTCTACTAATCACGCCCCGCCCCTCTCCTCCTCTTTGTCCATTACCCCTCCCCTCCATTTCCTTATTTACCCTCCGCCCCTTGTTCCCCTTCCTCCATCTCGGCCGCGCCATTTGAACTGGGCTTATGGGGTTGGGAGAGCTGGTGATTATCAGGGTTATCAGAGCTGGGGTGAGGTGGGATGGGGGGAGTTGGGGGCGGGGGGTCAGGTGGGAGCGCTCACTGTGTGTGGGTAGGGAGGAGGCGCTGGGAGGAGGGGGTGGGAGATGGGGGTAGTCACTTGCCAGTTATTCTGTGACTCGTAATGGCACTGTCGTAAATCTCGATGCGGATTGTAAGTTGTATAATCAGATGGTTTTGATTTTCTATCATTTTTCTGGGATAAATATATTCAATTGATTGTTATGATTTATATTACTTTTAGTTTGAAGTAACTTTGATTTTAAATGGCTAACTTTCGAGATATTTGATGGGCAAATGTGCGAGATTAAGTTTGGCAAACCTGCCAACACGCTGATACCATACGCTTATGCAGTAACAGGTTCTATTAAATTGGCTCAGCATTCCCTGCCATGTGGTGACAAATGCTTAAGATAAGAACTGCATCAGTGTCTAAGTTAGATATGTTGAACCCACCACCACTACTCGAGACCCATTGCCACCACTGAATAACTACATCTTCAACCAGCAATGCACACAATTTCATATTGAAAGACTAACCGTTATTAAAACCAAATCTAACTGATATACAAACACAGCATATGATTTGACCACTAGTGTAAATTATTGCACACTCTATCTTGATGCATATGCCTTGCACTATGTTGACTACCTATGCTGTACACTATGCAGCAAAGGCTGCTCCACCACTTTCTTTTTATGTTCAGAATGGGTTGCGCTGCACGCAGCGCAACGCATTCCACTTCCACTATGTACAGACCAAATGCGATCACTCCAACGGCTGGAAGACCAGTGCCCCGGCGCTGACAAAATAAGTATTCAGATGAATAAAATATTTTATCCAAAAAAAAAAATCTATTTTTATCTATGTCAGTGCCTTGGTTCAGAAAAGGTCATGTTTCATCGGACTATGCGATTTTAAGTTTAACAAATAATTTTCTCACAAGGCTCATGCATGCGCTCCGCTCCATTGGCTTCCCGGCCAGGCCCTACCCACGACTTAACCCCGAACAGTTGCTTGCTTTACTGCCGCTGCATGCGATAGGATCATCGCAAGTTTCAACAGTTATTGCCATGTCTCTTTCCACCATCTTGGTTCCCACAATCAATCCCAGGGTGACTATAACAATGAAGAAAGTACACATGTAGCAATGTGGGCGTGGGGGCTGTGAGGAGGGGGGAGGAGGGAGGTAGGAGTGTGGAGTGGGGGTGGGGTGGGGTGGGTGTGGGGGCGCGCGTTATGGCCTACTGACTCAGTGTTGCATGTGCTCATCACACCCTAATCAACATCGGGGAATGAAACTATCAGAACACAATTGATGGAAATAAGTACCGCAGATCAACGTGGGAATCCCCATTCCAATGTATACCCCCTCCCCCATCCCCTCCGCCCTCCCTCCCACTTTCCCCCAACCCCCGTCCGCCCACTCCCCCGCGGCACAAGCTGACACCCTCACCCGACAACACATTCTTCATCACCGCCACCCAAGTCTCCTTAAAAGACTGGAAACTATTTCTCTCGCGTTTCCTCGAGTTCTCGTTGACCCGCCTTGCTGTCGCGGTGCCTTTGCTTGTGTGTAGGACTGAGTGTGCGCGTGTGTGTGCGTGTGTGCGTCTGCGCGTGTGTCCGTGTGTGCTCGTGTGCGTTTGTGCGTGTGTGCGTGGGTGTGTTAGGGGGCGGTGGTAGAGGGGATAACGTCATGCGCATTGGCATTTGTAAGTTCATTGAGGGAACTGTTGGCCCTTAAATGAATGCCCCCCCTCCTCTACTTCCAGTCCCTCCCTGTCTCCCTTTACACCCTCTCCCCCCCCCCCCCACACATACCCCCACCATCTCCCACCCTCTCCCCCACCCTCCCCGCCAGACTCTCCTCTCCCAGCTCCCCCCCACACTCTCCCCCACACTCCCCCCTCTCCCCCTCTCCCCTCACACTCCCCCACCCTCTCCCCACTCTCCCCCAGACACTCCTCCCCCACCTCCCCCACACTCCCCCATCACGCTCTCCCCTCACACACTCTCTTCCCCCACCTCCCCCACACTCTCCCCCACCATAGCCATACTCCCTCACCCCCCACACTCTGGTGTGGGGGGTGAGGGAGTATGGCTATGGTGGCTTCTCCCCTCACACACTCTCCTCCCCCACCTCCCCACACTCTCCCCCACCCTCTCCCCACTCCCCCATCACACTCTCCCCTCACACTCTCCCCTCACACTCTCCCCACACACGTCCCCTCCTCCAAGCAGCGTCCCGCCCACCCCCTGCCGTCAGGATCCATTGGCGATAACTGTTGTAATTAAAACGTGTGAAGCATCGCCGTTCTCTCCGCTCATATTCAATTAGGACTGCAGAGGCTGAGTGGAGAGACCCTTGTGTTCATTCATCGTGGTGGTCTGTGTGGCGTGTGTGTGTTGAGAGTCGAGGTGAGGAGGGAGTTGGGTGGGGGGAGGCTGTGTGTGGAGCTGCATGAAGAAGAATGGGGGTGAGGAGGGGGTAGAGTGGTCCGGAGAGGGAGGGGTGTGTGTGAGTTGAGTGAGTCTGGAGGGGTGGGGGCGGTGAGGTAGGGAAGGACAATATAGTGTTTGGGATGTAGCAGGGAGTTGGCTAATGTGCGTGTAGAGGGTGTCTGGATGGGTGGGGGGGGGGGGGACGATACATATGCTGTGTTTGGGATGGAGAGCGGGTGGGGGCGGGTTTCTGAGGTGTTTTTTGGGGGAGGGGGGGGATAGCACTGAGAAGCTAGGTTAGTGTGCGTGTAGAGGATGTGTGTGTGTGTGTGTGTGGATGGGACCCCTTCACTTATTTCCTGTACACGTGCATAGTGAGGGACATCAGGGAACAACGGACATTGCCTCTCCAAATCCAACTCCAGCTCCACCACCTACCCCACCCCACACCCCCACCACACCCACCCCACCCCACCCCACCCCACCCACCCCCACCCCTCACCCCACCCCTCGCCCTCCCCGGACAGGCCACCCTACCTTCAGCCCCCGTACACCAATGTCAGATACGACTTGTCAGATAACGCCGCTAGTGTCCATTGGCGACCATAAACACCCATTGTGTGAGGCATGGGGACCCGGGCACCCCGGGGTCCCGGGCCCCCTGCCGACTCGCCAGGCCTCTCTCGGGCCATTTGGAATCCTCACGAATCTAATTCATTGTGGCTAAGCGCCCTCGGACGGTGCTCGCCAGGAACCTTGTTACTGAACCGCGGCGACCGCCCGCTGGTCTATTTTGTACGTAGGGTGGCTTCTTTTGTGCCTCCCAACCAGGAGAGGGGTGGTTGCTATATACAGTTAAACAGCTCGAACCGACCGCCTCCACAGATCGGCCATTCCCCTATATCGATCGCTTTATTTGGGTCCCAAACGATCGCCCAAACAATACTATTGTAACGATTAAAAAAAACACTCCCCAAACCGACTACCTCGCTAAATGGACCATTTAAAGTCGGTCTCATGGTCGGTCGATTTAGAGAGGTTTTACTGTATCTAAAGCCTGGATGGTGCCTCCCTTGGTTTATATATATATATGCAGTATATATGTATATATAAATTATGTGTATATATATATGGCCAATATTGTTATTATACGCAATATATATCTTCTATCATATATACTTATAATATATAATGTATATATACAGTATATATGTATATATACAATATATATGTATATATATATATCTTCTATCATATATACTTATAATATATAATGTATATACGTGGCAGTATATATGTATATATATACATATATATATATAAATTATGTGCATATATATGGCCAATATTGTTATTATACGCAATATATATATCTTCTATCATATATACTTATAATATATAATGTATTATAATAATAATCTATATGTCCAGACGGGGGATAATATTTAGGGTCGTTCTGATCACCATTCCTCCTCTCTTAATCGGCAATGCCAAGGCGCATCATCGTACTCCACTGATGTGGTGTTAATAGCATGTTGTTTTGTACAGCAAGGGTTAAAGCTAGTATAATATATTATAAATATGTAGTGTGTTGCAGTTTTATGTCCTGACAACAGTTGAGGTCATATCACGATGGGTACCTCCCGTCCTGATATGACCTTAGATGTTGCTAGGACGTAAAACAACAACAAACAAACAAACAAAACGATGGGTACCAACTTGTGACAGGGTGCACTCATTACCACTGCCCAACTGGGAGAACAGGCTGCCGACACCAGGTCCCGGTTTTCAACTCAGTTACCTTATCCTGATATTGAGCTGATCAGTCCTTGCCCTACCATAGTAATGCTGAGTGCCAGCCGAGGTTGTGACAAGTATCAATTTTGTAAGTCATTTGTTTGACTCAACTGTGATTCAATACATGATAACACGGTTTGGCCTTATATGGGCATGTCCTAATTTCGCGAGAACGAGGCCACTTCCGGTTATAGGTAAACAAAGAGTGATAGCCTTGAGTTTGCCTGAACGCACAGTGGAAAGCATTAGTTTTATTCAAAATTAATAGAAATCCAGAACCCTAACCATATCAATTTAATATAATCTTTTTGGTAAACATGTTTTCTATGTGTATTCCAATCAGTTTGTTTCTAGGTGTTGTACTTTTAGAGATATTTAACTTTTTCTCTCTGAAGATTGCTCACTGCCATTGACAATGCATTGAGTTTGCCGGTACGCGCAGTGCAAAACGTCAGTTTTATTCAAAATTAATAGAAATCCAGAACCCTAACCTTATAAATTTAATATAATCTATTCGTTGAGTATGTTTTCTATATGTGTACCAAGCGATTTGTTTCTAGATGGTGTGGTTTTAGAGATATTTCACTTTTTCTGTATGAAGATTGCTCACGACCATCGGCAATGCATTGAGTTTGCTGGTACGCACAGTGCAAAACGTCCCTTTTATTCAAAATTAATAGAAATCAAGAACCCTAAACATATCAATTTAATATAATCTTTTTGGTAAACATGTTTTCTAAGTGTATTCCAATCAATTTGTTTCTTGCTTGTGTGGTTTTAGAAATATTTAACTTTTTCTCTCTGAAGATTGCTCACTGCCACACTGGTGATACTGCCATGTGCGTTTGTGTACCTGCAAACAGGAATTAGGTCAAGATGGCCGCCAAACCGTGTTATGGTGTATCCTCCCGACCTTCCACATGGGAAGCCTGCGCTCTACCGATTTGACCACCACACCCGATAAATACATACATACATGCATACATATATTAATATATATATATAATATATATATATATATATATATATATATATATGTATATATATATATATATATATATATATATATAATTAGCAAACAAAGAAAAGTAACAGACTAGAGTATTCAGTTATTTCAACTAGCACAATTGTCCATACAGTACGCACAATGTATATGGTTGGGTGTTGGAGTTTTACGCCTTGGCAACATCGAGGGTCATATCACTCAGGACGGGTGCCGACTTGTGAAAGCGCGCACTCATGGTGACTTTCTTGCTTTTAGGTGGGTGTTTTTCCAAGTTTCAATTAAGGGGGAACCCCCTGGGTCTCCTCTGTGAGACCACCCTGGGATGGATGACAGGACGAGGGACATGACGTACGTCCCAGCATGACGTACGTCAGAGGCGCTCTCAGGAGGGGGGGGGGGACCCCCTCCCCACCCCAACCCCCACCACCCACGCCCCCTTTATGCTTGGCCCGCTTGTGCACCCGTCGCCAGGTGGACAGGCTCAATGGCCGTCGGAACAAAATAACCCCAAAAGAAAGAAAAAATAAGAAAAAAGTGAAGATTTCTGAACCTGGCCGAGACATTGACATTTGGCATTGTCCCTCATATGACATAGCACACCGCCTTAGCTTAATGCCATACAGAAACGCACGTACAACTTGCTTTGTCTCTCCTATATGGAACCAATCTGACAAAGGAAATGACAGAAAACCACATTCGCTATTTATTGTTACGCCTTAGCAATAACTGACACCGAAGCCCTCCCCCCCCCCATCCCCCATCCACCCACACACGCCCCCCTTCATCCCCTTCCCCAACCGTCCACGCCCCCCCCCCCCTCCACCACTACCCCACTCGCCCTACCCCCAAGACACACCCTCCACTCCTCCCTCACCCCCACGCGCGCGCCCTGGGTCTATAATAGATTCGGACGAACACCACGTGCTCTAGGCCCATAATGGTATATATCAAAGAAACAGTTTAGAAGCGTCACTGCATTTGGTCCGATTAAATCTCCATACTAAAGAGTGGTTAGGGTTTCAAGCACGCCGCTATCACAAAGAAGCAGGCACCAGACTGTGGCAATTACGGCTATGTGTTGACAGGCACAGAATGGTGCATTGATGGAGTGCTGGAGACCGGTCTGTTCGGGCAAGGCTTCACCGACTCCACATTCACGCTAAGCTAATAAATAACACTTATTAACTTTTTTTTTAAAGAAAAAAAAAGTGTAAATCTTGGCATTATAAGTGCTGTCCTACATGAAGGCTCCCCTGAAAGTGACCAAATAAACGCGGATAGAAATAACTCAGACGCCATACCTGCTTCACTGTGTGTTCAACTGGAACAAGAGCACTTTGATAATTGTGTCATTTTATTGTTATTGTGGTAACTATTTTCCCTGTTTCGATTTGGCGATTTGTTGATGAGAAGGTTCCATCGGCGAAGGACCACCCACGCCCCCCCCCCCCTGCCCCCACCCTCACCCCTACACCCTGCTCCGCTCCACTTCACCATTGAGGATGCCTCTCGCCCTCACCTCCACCCTCACACCTTTAATCACGTTGCCACCCTCCCCTACTGCTGACCACTGTAACCCTCCACCCACACCCCGGCCGCCCGCTTCTCCGTCCCGCCGCCAGGTGTCAGCCGAGTAGGTGTTGTCAGAGCGCTGTCAACACCTCACCTGAGTGCAGCCTCTGAGCACAGGTCCTATGGTGAGGACATTGACGCGGGGAAGTGAGAACTACCCAAATACAGCGGGGGTAGTGACAGCTACCTAAATAGGTGGGGGTAGTGACAGCTACCTAAATAAACGGGGGTAGTGACAGCTACCTAAATACACTGGGGGTAGTGTCAGAAGCCTAAATACGGCAGGGGTAGTGACACCGCCTAAATACGGTGGGGGTAGTGACAGCTACCTAGATAGGTGGAGGTAATGACAGCCGCCTAAATACGGCAGGGCTAGTGACACCGCCTAAATACAGCAGGGGTAGTGACAGCTACCTAACTAGGTGGAGGCAATGACAGCCACCTAAATACGACAGGGCTAGTGACACCGCCTAAATACAGCAGGGGTAGTGACAGCTACCTAAATAGGCGGGGCTAGTGACAGCCGCCTAAATACAGCAGGGGTAGTGGCACCGCCTAAATACGGTGGTGACAGTGACAACTACCTAAGTATGGAAGGGTAGTGAAATCTACTTAAATACAGCGGGAGAGGTGACAGCTACGTATATACGGCGGAGCCAGTGACAACTACCTAAATACGGCGGATTTAATGACAACTATCTAACGGTTGGGCATTAGGCTATGCGCTATGGTTATATAATCAGGAAAAACACGAAGACAGCAAATATAGTTATGGTAAGTTTAATCAAGGTAAGGTTAAAACGTCCGGTTACATAATGTTAGCTCACAAGTGCTAGAAACGAGGCTTAGAGATGCTATGGCCCTATCAAGTTCATACGTGGGGTGGGTGGGAGGCCAAATAAAAGTCTGATCAAAGTCTCCTGGCTCCTCCGGTCGTAATGAGAAAACCCACTGCTGCGTCGCCTTATATAGCTAAATTGTACCCACAACACAGCGCGTCGACAATTTGCGCGCACTGCCTGCTACGTCATCAGAACCCGAGGTCCAAAGGCGGCGAGATTAAAAGAACACCGCTAGCCGGCGACCAAGTAATTTTAGTTCTAAGAATTCCGCTAGTCGGCGCCAAAGACGTCCTGGCTACTGGCACGCCTTGTACTGTCTCCGTGATCCTGATTACCCGTAATGCCAAAGCATTACGCATAATCAGGAAAAACACGAAGACAGCAAATATAGTTATGGTAAGTTTAATCAAGGTAAGGTTAAAACGTCCGGTTACATAATGTTAGCTCACAAGTGCTAGAAACGAGGCTTAGAGATGCTATGGCCAAGAGGAATCTGATAGCAATCTCGGAGCCGAGACCGAAGGCTTCCGAGGAACATAAGCGTGCACCGCGGACGATCTCCAGTGACCAAGGTCCCTTATGTCCTGAAGGGGGACTCCGAGGCGGGCACAGGCCTGAGCCCCACCTCTGCGAAGACTATGAAGGGTCGTTGCCCCCGCGGATCCAATGCCCAGTGCTGTGAGCGCGTGGCGAAGAACTCTGGTAGGTAGCCCTCCTCGGTGTAATGGGCGTCCCAAGTGCATCCAGGAAGGCCGGGCCGTCTGGAAGCGGCCTCAGTTTCCGGTAGTAGGTCTCCCACGCTTGTACTGGGCAGTATCGAGATCCAGGTACTGCCGGAATGTAGATAATGTGTGGCGAAGCTGATTCCCAGGACGTCTTGGAGCTGCGGGCCCTTATGGTCAGGGCTGACTCATTGCGAGATATATCCTTGGCTCGCAGCGTGTGTCTTGTAGCTGATGTCGTCTCCGGCGTTAGGAGGTTGCTCTGTCTGAGCAGCGTCAAATATCCAATTATTAGGACAGCAATCATAGCAGCACCATTTGGGCCAGTCGGCCCTAAATAGTCCACGACTGCCATGAGATCATTAGGCGTCAAGGGCGGGGCCTGTACTGGGTTATGCGTGTTCACCCGCCTCACGCCGCGCTTAACAATAGACACCAAGTATGCATCGAAAGCAGCCGGGTCACCACCGAGCGACATCACGCAAGTCCTTGCTCCACTTAGATAGTTCATGACCGCGCCTGCTGATGTCAACTGCTCCCGAAGTCTCATTACATATGAAATCACATCATACTGCGACGGCGCCAATGGGTCACCGCCATGTTCCTTGACATATCTAACGTAGTTCTCCGCTTGCCGACTCTTGTTTCTCCAGGTGCTCCAGGTCAGACCTTCCTTCAGGAATTGGACCAATCTGCAGTGATGATGTCTTGAATAACCTGTGGCAAAGAGGGCAAATATTAGGCTTTGACACAGTTTATAAGTAGCACAACCTCATAGTCCACACGCACCGGCCACGGCCCACTCCGGACACCGACTATATGCATGAAACAAGTAGGTCATCATGATCGACATATACTGGCTGCAGATTGCTCCCATCAATCATGCGCCTGGCCGTCCGTCTTGCTGCCTGGTCGGTATGCATCCCGCTGAGCGCGTCAGCAAACGGGATATCGACGCCCGCCTTGTGGCGTATGACCACCTCAACACTGTTGGTGCCGCATACAGCCATATCTCTCTGGCACAGGCGCAGATAACAGGATCCCTGCCGGCACCGGACGGCGAAACGGCGCGGGTGTTGCCGGCTCCTTGTTTCGCCGATCGCCGGGGAATTTTAACGCCGTGCCGGCGAGCGTGTTGCTGGCTCCCTGCTACATCAATCGTCGGAGATTCCCATGCTTAAGGCTTGATAACGTCTCCTGGCTCCTCCACGAACTGGCGTGTGTGTTGCCGGCTACCTACTACGTCGATCGCCGGAGAGTTTAGCGTTGTCCCGGCGGGCTGGCATGCGTATCGCCGGCTCCTTGCTTCGTCAATCGCCGTAGAAATTTAAAGTCGTGCCGGCGCGTGTGTTGCCGGCTCCCTGCTACGTCGATCGCCGGAGAATTTAGTATTGTCCCGGCGGGCTGGCGCGCATATCGCCGGCTCCTTGCTTTGTCAATCACCGGAGAAATTTAACGTCATGCCGGCGAACCGGCGCGTGTGTTGCCGGCTCCCTGCAACGTCAATCGCCGGAGAATTTAGTGTTGTCCCGGCGGGCCGGCGCGCGTATTGCCGGCTCCTTGCCTCGTCAATCGCCGTAGAAATTTACTACACTGATTCCCATGCTTAACGTCTCCTGGCTCCTCCAGTCGGGCCGGCTGCAGTGACTCCCGTGTTGCCGGCTCCCTGCTACGTCGATCGCCGGAGAAATTAACGTTGTATCGGCGAACCGGCGCATGTGTTGCCGGCTCCCTGCTACGTAGATCGCCGGAAAATTTAGTCTTGCCCCGGCTGGCTGGCCCGCTTGTCGCCGGCTCCTTGCTTCGTCGAGCGTTGGAGAAATTTAACGTCATGCCGGCGAACCGGCGCGTGTGTTGCCGGCTCCCTGCTGCGTCGATCGCCAGAGAATTTAGTGTTGTCCCGGCGGGCTACTACACTGATTCCCATGCTTAACGTCTCCTGGCTCCTCCGGTCAGGCCGGCTGCAGTGAATCCCAATTTAAGGCTGGTTATCGTCTCCTGGCTCCTCCGGTCGTAACGTCATGCCGGCGAACCGGCGCGTGTGTTGCCGGCTCCCTTCTGCGTCGATCGCCGGAGAATTTAGTGGTTGTCCCGGCGGGCTACTACACTGATTCCCATGCTTAACGTCTCCTGGCTCCTCCGGTCAGGCCGGCTGCAGTGAATCCCAAATAAAAGTCTGATCAAAGTCTCCTGGCTCCTCCTAGAATGAGAAAACCCACTGCTGCGTCGCCTTATATAGCTAAATTGTACCCACAACACAGCGCGTCGACAATTTGCGCGCACTGCCTGCTACGTCATCAGAACCCGAGGTCCAAAGGCGGCGAGATTAAAAGAACACCGCTAGCCGGCGACCAAGTAATTTTAGTTCTAAGAATTCCGCTAGTCGGCGCCAAAGACGTCCTGGCTACTGGCACGCCTTGTACTGTCTCCGTGATCCTGATTACCCGTAATGCCAAAGCATTACGCATAATGTAGTGGACAATGTTAGATAATTCAAGCTGTGAAGTTTACAGTTGGTGCCGTCTGACAGCTGGTTACAACCGCCTCCTGTCAACCATAGCTTCCCCGTGGTGCAACATGGGTAAAAATAGGGAGTGAGAGTTATCTTAGATCAAATAACAGTTGGGCTTCCACTGGCAATCCCACTACGGAATGGGTTTGGATGTTAGATAACCTACATTTTTCACAGAGCGTGTGCACATTCAGCTGCTAACCACATTATTAGATTTCCCCACTGGCACCAGAGTGCGTGTTGGTGGTGGAAATCCTGTCTACAAACTTTTCTCCAGAGAAGAACTGCTACTTACAGTAGTGTTAGTACTACTCACATTAGTTCTCTCTATACCCACCAGGGGTGAGTTGGGTTGGTGGTGAGTTCCTGTATAAAGGCTTTTCCAGAAAGCATGTTGCACACCTCTCTCTATCTCCTCTCCGCAGGCCTTGCTCCTCCTTGATATGTCTGAAAAGAGTTCCAGGAAGGGGAGCCCGCCAGCATTTCACTTTCTACTCTTACTCTGTCCGTGTCTTTGGCTCGCTGGATGGTCGCCGTAGAACAAATAGACACAGTCCTTTGACTCAACTCTCCTCATTTCTCTTTCCTAGACTCTACCCTTTTTTTTTCTCCCAGGCATACTTCTCCCTTTGACCAAGGGAGTTGTGTGCTTGGTGGGGCCCTTTACCTTTAGGTTTCTCTCGCTTTGTTCTCGCTGCTGGAACCGCTGGACGCATCTTTACCTGCCCTTCCTCGAAAACTCTTGCTGCTGTCTACTGGATACAAGTGTTGTGCTACCACCGGACCAGAGATTTTGGACCACCCAATGACTCGTCGTTTAATTGTTGTAAAGACATCCCCCAGCTTCTACAACCATCCCACCAGAAGATTATTCTTCAACCAAAAATTGGGCCGATTTATCGGAGCCTCTCTATAATGTTGCAGTTCTGCAACCGGTAACCATTGTAAGGTTACAAACAACCCAGTATCTCTCTATCTCATGTTGCACAATGAGCTGCTATCATACATTAGTTCCCCCTACTGCCACCAGAGGCTGCAATGCCCATTTCGGATATCATGTCAAATCTCGTACACAGCGCGAATACAAGTTGTATTTTGTTCGCAGTTATGTTTGTTTGTCCTCTCCTTACCACAGGAGGTCGATCAGACTGTATGGCTGAATGAGTTGAGCATCCGTCTCCTGTTTTGGTAGATTGAGGGATTCGAACCCAAGGGTTCGAACCCTAATCGAATCAAACCAATGACTTACAGATTGATACTTGCCACTTGCTAGCCAGGCACTCGAAATTATTAATATAGGGCAAGGACTGGTTAGCTCAGTGTCAGGATAATGTGACTGAGTGGGATATCAGGTCATGGTGCTGATGACATGGTCTCCCAGTGGGGAAGCACTATAAAGTCGCCATGAGTGCGCACTGTCACAAGTCGGTACCCATCCTGATATGACCTTAGCTGTTGCCAGGATGTAAAACCACAACAACCAACCAATCAGAGAATGTTGCTGGTTTCTAACAGCGAGTTCCTTTAAGTGAGATGTGCCAGTCATAGTCATACGTATTCTTTGTGCTCTGGTTAACAAAATGGGGGGAAAAAACATCTTTGTCAGGATTATAGCTATTTGAGTCACAACGTACATATATAGTTTGACACAATGACAGATAAGAACATGTTACTGGTAAATAATCAGTATATATATACATGGTATATACTTTATTATGCAAATATAAAAAAGGAATATGATCCTCCTGGTAGTCCATTCCTGACTCTGTGGGGTAGCTCCCCTGTCATGCAGTTTATTCGTAGTGTGGCGCCACCTACGACAGCCCTCCACATTACACCTAGGCATTCGCCTTCCTCATTTACTTCTGAAAATGCTACATACTCAATTATGTGAATTTAAATAACGAATTGTGATAGCATTATTGTGTTTCAATGATATACTTGTGCAACCATTATTATGCATCTCCTGCATGCTGAGCAATGTTCTTCCATATTTGTCACGACACAAACGCCGCCACCGGTTGCTTTTGACGCTCCTCACCACTAAAATTGTACTATTCTCATTGGATATATATATATATATATATACAATATATATATATATATATATATATATATATATATATATAGAGGGTAGTGTGCATGTAGAGGGTGTGTGTGTGGATGGGCCCCCTTCACTTATTTCCTTTACACGTGCATAGTGAGGGGCATTAGGGAACAACGGACATTGCCTCTCCAGATCCAACTCCAGCTCCACCACCTCCCACCCACCCACCCCACCCACCGTATTTTTTGATAGTGTTTGTTATGCAAAGGTCATAGTTTAAGTGCCTGTCCAGGTCCACTCCCAGATATTGGTAGTTGTTTACCTGTTCTAACTCATTGTTTCCCAGGAGACATTTTATTTTGTTGTTACCGGTTAGTCTGGTACCGAATAGGACTGTCTTCGATTTATTGCTATTTATAGTTATCTTTTTTAGATGGCACCATTCAGTTAGTTTCATTAGTGTTTGATTTAGTTTTGTTTCGATCTCTTCAGATGTTTTGTCTGCAGTATATACTGTGGTATCACCACATGGCGCAGTCCACCTGGGTATGTGTAATGGCACAAACCAACACTGAAATGGACACGCCACATGGTCATGCAACTGATCCACCCTGAAATACAAAATGGCTAGGCAAACAACACAGCCATCCCACCTGGCCGCAGTCCTAAAGGGTCCGAGTGTGTTCTAGCACATGAGTGCACTATATAAGGACAGGGTTTAGGTGAAAGGATGCTGTAACAAATAAAAAAATCTGAATAGAATGGGATCCACTCCCGCAAGCCTGCATGTCACCCAAGTAGATATACATCGTAGGCTAAGGTATCATACTCAGACTAGACAACCAAAATTGCAGAAGGCTGACCTGAGCAGAGACAGGTAAACATCAAGACAGCCCCACAGCTGTCCAGCGTTGAAAACAAGCACCCTGACAGGAGCTTATACGTTATGAGCAGAGTAAATACCAAGTCAATAAACAAAATTTTAAATTTTAAAAAAACACTCCTATATATATATATCGACCGTGTATATATAAACTGAGCTGAATCCGGCGATATAACTATATATATATATATCTAAATATATAGAAAATATTGAAAATCTGACCATCCAAGCAGGTCTGGAGGCGGTAATGACCCAACAGAGCTGGTATCAGGGTGGCTAGGAGCCACTCATAGGTGGCACCATGGTGGCTGAAGCAGGAACTAACTCCTATGGCAGTAGGATAGTAGGTAATAACTAATATATAGAAGAGAACTGATAAGTGGTAGTGTCCTTGATTATATTCCCATAATAGATTATAGAGCACATATATATACACATATATATATATATGGATAGTGATAAACCCTTTATCACGTGTAATAATGCCTGTAGTGTCTTGCACCCCCCCCCCCACGCCCCACTGTGCGGGTGGGGGTGGGCCCCCTCATGCACCGCTCCGCCTCCTGTGCGGGACCTACCCTCCACGGGGTATGGTATGGTATGGGGTGTTCGTAACCTTACGACGGTTACCGGTTGCAGAACTGCAACATTTATAGAGAGGCTCCGATAAATCGGCCCAGTCTTTGGTTAAGACATGTCTTCTGCGGGTGAAGTGGTCTCAGAGGAAGTGTTGTGAAGGCTGGGACATCCTTCAAGACGTAGTGGCGACGGGGCGCCGGGTGGCAGCGGATCTCTCCGTGCCGTCTGTTTGTAGTAGAGCTGTATGGTGTCTGTAGTGTAGCACTTGCATCCGGTCAGCAGGGGTTCGAGGAAGGCGGGCAAAGGTGGGAGCAGCGGTCGTTCCAGCAACAAGAACCAGACAGAGAAATTGTAAAAGGTCAAGAGCCCCACCCAAGAACACAACAACCCTGGTTAGGGGAAGAAGTGAGCCTGGGAGAAATCGAATGGGCAGATCTAGGAAAGAGAAATGAGGAGAGTTGAGTCAAAGGCCCGTGCCTATCTGCCCTATGGTGACCAACCGGCGAGCCATAGACACGGACAGAGTAAGGGTAGAAAGTGAAAATGCCGGCAGGCACCCCCTCCTGGAACTCTTTTCAGACATATCAAGGAGGTGTCCGGCCGGCGGAGAGGTGATAGAGAGAGGTGTGGACGAGGTGCGGTCCGGATAGCAAGTGAAGAATGGGACGGTGCAAACATGTAGGTATATGTATGCGGCGGACCTGTTAGGAAGCATTCTTCATAAGAAATATGAAAAAATGGGACGGTGCAAACATGTAGGTATATGTATGCGGCGGACCTGTTAGGAAGCACTCCACCCCTTACCGTTATATATGGCGACCTTGTTGGTAGAGTATTGGGTTGTGTAACTGTAAGTAGTATATGTAATACATAATTTAAATAGGTTATGAAAAAGAGAAAGTGAACTATGTACACACAACAATAACATATTAGTATAGCAATGAAATATATGAGTACCTATGTTATTTACATTCGCATAAGTTATAATATCGCACATCCTCCTATCCCTCCACTGCTAGAAAATCTGAAATCGCCACCAAATCTCTCCACTGATACGAAATTCCAAACCATTATAACTAGAACAGGGCGAGTGTCTGTGCTCAGAAAATATACTCATATGTACTTATATACCTACACTACAGACCAAGTATAGTCCCGTGCATAACTTGCAAACAAGAGCCGTATCCGTGGGTATAAACCGCGTCTGAATTCTTCATGAGAACTGATGATAAGGGCGTCTCTCAATTAAATCTTTTCACGTGCACCACCGGTCTGTTTGGCAGAGCATTGGTCTCTCTGCTTCCCTGACCTTATCTGGGCCATATCCTCGAGTCCGCGCATGCACGCAAAGCAAGGGAACTTTGCTCTAGGTTTCCACCAGGTAAGCCCC
The DNA here is from genome assembly GCA_030323885.1 of Branchipolynoe longqiensis. NCBI lineage: Eukaryota > Metazoa > Annelida > Polychaeta > Phyllodocida > Polynoidae > Branchipolynoe > Branchipolynoe longqiensis. Next base: position 123,573,503 of record CM059187.1, read on the forward strand.
CCCCCCCCCCAGCCCGACGTGAAGCATGAGTACAATGGAATAAGGAACAAGCGATTGTTAGCCGGGAAGGCTGGCTTCCTTCCCGGAGGTGAGGAGTGGGGAGATTGGAGGGAGGGAGAGAGGGAGGGTGGGGGGTGAAGGGAGGTGGGGGGGGGGCTATGTGGGAGGGATGGGGGTTGGATTGGTGGTCGGGGGATGTGAGAGGGTTGGGGTTGGGTTGAGGGTGGGTTTGGTTGGGGTTGTGTGGTGTGGGTGGTGGAAGGGATGAGGGTTGGGTTGGGTGGGGTGGAGGATGTGGGGAGGGATGGGGATTGTGGTTGTGGAAGGGATGGGTCGGGGTGGAGTGAAGGTTGGGGATTTGTGTGGTGGAGGTGGTGGGGGTAGTATGTGCGAGGGATGGGGGTTGGTTGGGGTGGGCGGGTTGGATTGTGTGGGGATTGGGTTGGGGGTGGGTTGTGAAGGGATGGGGTGGAGGGAGGGGGGGGGGGGAGTTGGTGTGGTGGTGGGGGTTATGTGGGAAGGATGAGGGTGGTTTAGGGGGTGGGGGATTGTGGTTGTGAAGGGATGGGGGTTGGGTTGGGGTTGGGTGGTATGTGGAATGGATGGGGGAGAAGTGAGGGGTGGGGGTTGGTGTGGTGGTGGGGGGTATGTGGGTATATGGGTATGTGGAAAGGATGTGGGTTGATTTAAGGATGGGGGATTGTGGAAGGGATGGGGTTTGGGTTGGGGGTAAGTGGGAAAGATGGGGGTTGCGTTGGTGGTGGGCGGTATGTGGGAGGGGTGGGGGTGGAGAGATGGGTTGGGGTTGGGTGGAGTGGGGTGGGGGTATGTTGGAGCAGATGGGGGTGGGTGGAGTGAGGGGTAGTAGGGGGTTGTCTTTGGGTTCAGTTAGTGACGTTTGTATAGCGCGGCACAATGACCTTTATTGTGTGAACAGTAGACACGATTCGAAGGTCATTTCGCCGACGGGGCCTGGTTGGCGACCATTACCTATGCCGCATATCCGGCCCCCACCCTGGAGTAAGGTGTGTGGATGGGTAGGGATGGGGGGCGAGTGTGTGTGTGTAGAGGGGCGGTTCTATAGGAACTCTGCCTTACGTCCAAGACTCTAACCTAATCCAACCATCCGTTGAGCTTCTTTGCTTCGTTGCCGCCCGCCCGGCTGTCGCCTCCACCGGGCCACTATCTCCGGCCTCCCGGGGGTCTGCGGGGGGTGCGGCCGGGGACAGGAGGCCGTGTGCCCCGGAGCAGTGCAGGTCAGTGATCAGATTGCGCGCTGATCGCATCCTGGTCCTTCGGGTGGACAGCCATCGGTCTCCACGGTGGGTAATTCGGCCGCGGAGGGACTTTTCACAATGGGTCTGCTCCGGAATTGTGAGCGGCTGCTGGGTGATGGTGGTGGGTGGTGGTAGTGGTGGTGGTGGTGAGTGGTGAGTGGTGAGTGGTGTTGGTGGTGGTGAGTGGTGCGTGGTGGAGGTGTGTGTGTGTGTATGTGTGGAAGGGGGGGGGGGGTCTGCGGAGTTTCAAGAGCAGCATTTTATAAGTCCCAAACTAACTGTACATTGGGCATGTGGGTATCTTATTGGTGCATGAGTGGATTAATTAATTACTTTGTCATTGATTATCATTGTTAGACGGCAACAGCAAATATTCAACGCACTTATTTAGAAATGTCTGAAAATTTGTCGCGTTTGTGGTGTTGGATGGTGATGTTATGTGTGTGTGGAAGAAGGAAGCTTCAACAGCACCATTTTTTTATAAGTCCCAAGCTGCACACTGCATTGAGTGATCACTACATATTTGGGGATATTCTTGGTGCGTGAGTTGATTAATTAATTACTTTTTCATTAATTACCAATGTTAGATGACACAGCAACATAATCAACTCTCTTATATTTAGAAAGGTGTAAACATTCGTCGCGTTTCTATCCAAATCTTTGGTGCCGACACTGCGTGAAGTTAGCACCATTCAACCAAACAGGTGTCCACCTCTATATGTGTGCAGAGTGACAGTTTCATCCAAACAGGTGTACAACTCTATATGTGTGCAGAGTGACAGTTTCAACCAAACGGGTTTCCACCTCTATATGTGTGCAGAGTGACAGTTTCAACCAAACAGGTGTCCACCTCTATATGTGTGCAGAGTGACAGTTTCATCCAAACAGATGTCCAACTCTATATGTGTGCAGAGTGACAGTTTCATCCAAACAGGTGTCCACCTCTATATGTGTGCAGAGTGACAGTTTCAACCAAACAGGTGTCCACCTCTATATGTGTGCAGAGTGACAGTTTCAACCAAACAGGTGTCCACCTCTATATGTGTGCAGAGTGACAGTTTCAACCAAACAGGTGTCCACCTCTATATGTGTGCAGAGTGACAGTTTCAACCAAACAGGTGTCCACCTCTATATGTGTGCAGAGTGACAGTTTCAACCAAACAGGTGTCCAACTCTATATGTGTGCAGAGTGACAGTTTCATCCAAACAGGTGTCCACCTCTATATGTGTGCAGAGTGACAGTTTCAACCAAACAGATGTCCAACTCTATATGTGTGCAGAGTGACAGTTTCATCCAAACAGGTGTCCACCTCTATATGTGTGCAGAGTGACAGTTTCAACCAAACCGATGTCCAACTCTATATGTGTGCAGAGTGACAGTTTCAACCAAACAGGTGTCCACCTCTATATATGTCCAGAGTGACAGTTTCATCCAAACAAGTGTCCACCTCTATTTGTGTGCAGAGTGACAGTTTCATCCAAACAGGTGTCCCCCTCTATATGTGTGCAGAGTGACAGTTTCAACCAAACAGATGTCCAACTCTATATGTGTGCAGAGTGACAGTTTCATCCAAACAGGTGTCCAACTCTATATGTGTGCAGAGTGACAGTTTCAACCAAACAGGTGTCCACCTCTATATATGTGCAGAGTGACAGTTTCATCCAAACAAATGTCCAACTCTATATGTGTGCAGAGTGACACCAAACAGGTGTCCACCTCTATATGTGTGCAGAGTGACAGTTTCAACCAAACAGGTGTCCACCTCTATATGTGTGCAGAGTGACAGTTTCAACCAAACAGATGTCCAACTCTATTTGTGTGCAGAGTGACAGTTTCATCCAAACAGGTGTCCCCCTATATATGTGTGCAGAGTGACAGTTTCAACCAAACAGATGTCCAACTCTATATGTGTGCAGAGTGACAGTTTCATCCCAACAGGTGTCCACCTCTATATGTGTGCAGAGTGACAGTTTCAACCAAACAGATGTCCAACTCTATATGTGTGCAGAGTGACAGTTTCAAGCAAACAGGTGTCCACCTCTATATATGTGCAGAGTGACAGTTTCATCCAAACAAGTGTCCTTCTCTATATGTGTGCAGAGTGACAGTTTCACCCAACCAGGTGTCCATCTCTATATGTGTGCAGAGTGACAGTTTCACCCAAACAGGTGTCCACCTCTATATGTGTGCAGAGTGACAGTTTCAAGTAGGAGACACACAGCAGATGGGGTTATTTTTCATCTGCGGTCAGTAATAATTTTGTCACGTCTGGTTCGCCTCATAAACCTATTCAGTCCGATGAAGTATAGACATTTGAAAACTAAAACACTCATCTATGTTTTATCCTACATATCAAACTTAGACACTGATGCACTTCGTGACCTTACTAGAAAAAGCTTCTATCTGACAAAATGGTGCTTTCGAAATAATGAGGACTGAAGCTGTGTAACTGATTGATACTTGATACTAAAGCAGGGAGAACAATATTATTTTAAATATATCTCAGTGAAAAATACCAGTTGAGAAACAGTTGTGTAACTGCATGATAGCCTTTTGTAGATAGAACATTTTTACATCCTTAACACCAATTTGGTCACTTTGTTAGATAGAACCTTTTTATAGTAAGGTCAGGACTTGTTAGGAATTGGCCGCTGCATAAAAGGGCATATCAAGTCAATCTAATAGAACTAGCTGTAATTATTAAAAGCCTATGGTGTCAGAATGATGACGTGCACACCATCGTTAATTTAGCATGCTTCAACTTAAAATATATCCAAACTTTGTCATTTATAAGAGAAGTTATTTGAAGCTAAAGTAAAATAGATTTTTTTGTTCGTTTTTTTTGTTCGTTTTTTTTTATGTCATAGCAACATCCAAGGTCATATCAGGACGGGATGGCCGAATGAGTTAGAGCGTCCGTCTCCCGTGTTGGTAGATCGTGGGTTCGAACCCTGGGCGAGTCAAACCGATGACTTAAAAATTGATACTTGTTGCTTCCTAGCCTGGCACTGGGCATTATTAGGATAGGGCAAGGACTGGTTCACTCAGTGTCAGGATAATGTGACTGAGTGGGATATCAGGTCATGCTGCTGGTGGCCTGGTCTTCCAGTGGGGCAGCACTATAAAGTTGCCATGAGTGCGCACTGTCACCAGTTGGTACCCACCCTGATATGACCTTAGATGTTGCTAGGACGTAAAACAACAACAAACAAACCCTCACGCCCACACAGCCTTAACCCCCACACCCACACACCCCCCACACCCACACTCCAACATCCGTCCACCCGTCACCTACTCCAGGCACTGAAATCAAAATACATAGCACTGCTATCCGACATTCCTACCCATCTCTCCACCCCCCCCCCCCACACACACCCCTTCACCCCCTCAGCCCACACTCCCTCACCCCCCCCCCCCCCCCCCCCCCCCCGCAACCCCCACACTCCAACATCCATCCACCCGTCACCTACTCCAGGCACTGAAATCAAAATACATAGCACTGCTATCCGACATTCCTATCCATCTCTCCATCCCACCCACCCCACCCCAACCCTTCAACCCCCCCAACCCCCCTCCCCCTAACTCCTTATACTTATAGCTTTGCCACATTTCTCACCAGGTCCAGGTACCGGAGGTTCTTAGGCGGGTAGCCCACCGCCGCGAGTCTTGACGGTCATCCTTTTAGAATGAAGCGCCAAGAACCCCGCCCCTGCCCCTGCCCCCGCCCCCGGCCCCTCCCTTCTGGCTGCAGCCGGCTGTGCAACCACCGCCAGCCTCTCACTCCATCCTTCCGAGTGCCACCACCGTCGAGTGGTCGGGCAGGCAGGCGCTCTCCAGGGTTATCCGTCCTTACACCGCCACCTCCTCCTGTCGCCCCCCCCCCCCTGCCTCTCCCTCCCCTCTCTCCGTTCTTCCGGGTTCAACACTCTCACCTAAGCCGGGCAGCCATTTGATTACCCACCATGCATCTTGCTCGCGGTCGACACTGCCCACGTCCGGCGGCGATAGATGGGGTTTGGGTGTGTGGGTGTGTGGGTGTGTGGGTGAGTAGGGGTGTGGGTGTTTGTCTGTGTGTGGATGTGTATGTGTGGGTGTATGTGGGTGTGTATGCGGGTGTGAGTCTGGGTGCGTGTGTGTGGATCGTGGGTGTGTGGAGGTATGTGAGTGTGGCCAGGGGGCGCATTTTGTCAGAAAGTAATTGATTCACAAATCGGCACCGGCCAATGGGTTTCCGGCCCAATCAACCAGTGCGGACCTCGCTGTAAGCAGGCTGGATGGCCAGTCACATAGAGGAATGGAGGGAGTAGATGTAAGCAGCCTGAGAGTTAGAGCTCGGCAGAGTGCGACGTGTGCATATATATACATTTATATATACACACATTATTTATGTACATATACATATATATGTAATGTGTGTATATACATATGTATATATATACTATACATGTACATATACACATATATATATATATATATATATATATATATATATATAGATATATATATATATAGTTATATATATATCAGATCACCCCATATATATATATTTATGAGGTTCTCTAATAATACATGTATATGGGTGTGTATATATATATGTATATATATGTATATATATGTGTGTACATATACATTTATATATATATATACCGAGCTAACCACTTAAGCCAGTCGTTTCTCTAATCTGGTATTGCCGAGTGACATAGTATATACCATAATATATAACCAAATATAAAACATAGGATATAACATAATATATAACACAATGCATAATATAATATATAACATCATATATATATACTATAATTCAATATATAACATAATACATATAGACCATATAACTATATATAAATTTAATGTCGACTCAGAGAAAGAGAAAGAACGAGAGAGAGTGATGTAATTTTTAACATAATATGTATCAAAGCATCTCTTTTTTAAATTTAATTGTATTCTTTTTTTTATTGAGGCTGTATTTATACTGTCCATAGCATATATATTAATTATAGAGGTCAGCAACTGTGGCCTTCCTGAATAAAGAAAGTGATGTAAATACCTTCAAAAGAGAGAAGTACAGTTGCAAATTTACTACAGAGGTTGCACAATGTGAACTAGCTCCCATTCACAGACGGGCGAAAGCAAGCAAGCAGACTATATATATGCATAAACAATTGATATAGCCCGTTATTGCAGATGCAAAATAAAAGAAATCCTACAAATTCCAATCATTGATTCCCATTTTTTCCACATTAAACCAAAAATGCCCACAATGTACAGTAAAACCTCTCTAACCGACCACCTCCACAGTAAAACCTCTCTAACCGACCACCTCCACAGATCGACCACTCCCCTATATCGATCACTTTATTTGGGTCCCAAACGATCGCCCATACATTACCAAGAAAATTAAAAAAAACTAACACAAACCAGAATCTTAAGAAACACAGACCGATAACTGCCAAGCATTGAAAACAAGCTCGATCATCCGAGCTTATATGCTATGGACAGCATAAACATCCCATACAAAAAATACAACAAAAACAGCGAAAGTTTATGACCGGAGTGAAGGATTAATGCCACATGGGATAGTCGAGCGAGTTGTGGCAGGTCATGGGATTCGAACACCAGGTTTGAACCCAGGCCAAGTCAAACCGATGACTTTATTTGTATCACTGCAGAAACCTTGCAGGTGAAACTATTAGGATATGGCAAGTGGTGGTGGAGTGGGGAAGACCAATTTCCTGTGATTGACATTTACTCTGCTTAATCAATGAGTATAAAACAATCCAAATATGATGCAGTAGATAAATTGCTCAAGCCTCTCTCATTGAATCATAATCCAGACACACACCATGTGGTGTGATGAAGGGTTTGACCCCCCCCCCCCACCCCCCTTTACAACCCAGGGTTATCTATAGGTAACAGGAAGGCACAGGCCCAAGCCAGCCCTGTTATTGACACACATGTATAAATGTGGTCTCAATCAGCTGAGACAAAGTCCCACCTTACAAAAAGATGAATGTGCTTGTTTGTTTGCTGTATTAACTTGAGGCAGTACACACTCATGGCGACTTTATAGTGCTTCCCCACAGGGAGACCAGGCCACAAGGACCCGGACCCCAAATCCCATTAAGTCACATTATCCTGGTGATACTGACCTAACCAGTCCTTACCCTATCCTATTAATGATGGCCACGCCATGTAGCGACAAGTATTAATTGTGTACGTCATTGGTTTGACTCGGTCGGGGTTCGAACCAACAAGAAAGCAGCCTCCAATTTAACCGATTCGCCCCCAGCACCCGACACCCCCACCCCCCACCGCAAGTCGGTTCTCCCGCCTCTCATTCGCCCTTCCCATCTGCCTTCCCTCCCCCCTCCCCTCACTCCTCGCCCTCCCTTCCTTCCCTCCCCGCGACCCTTCTCTCTCCCACGGGCAGCTGCTCACAACCACCATTCACCTCGCTCCAATGCGGAGAAGTCATGATGGCTTAATTACAAGCAGTGACTTATGAGATGGATACATTGATCGATTATTGTATGCTATATCGTGATCTCATCCCACCCACACACCCACTCACACACTATCCCGAATGCGTCGCCAATAGACTACACCACGGTTCCAGCGGCGCGGTGCATTGTGGGATGGGTCAGAGCAAAACAACCCACCCAAAAGCACATGGCACATGCTAATACACTGGGTGCAGCTATGAAATGTGCTAGTTTCAGCTCATCTCAGCTCTTGTTTGAAACATAGAATACTAACTAAAAAAATATATATAATAAATTAAGTTATTAATCTTTTATCCAGCATTACCTTTATATCAATATAATCAGCACATCTTATGTCATGTGCATTTAGATTTAGAAAGATCTAGGCACTCAGACTAGTGTTAGAGCCATAGCCAGAATACTCAATGCATTGTCAATGGCAGTGAACAATCTCCATACAGAAAAAGTAAAATATTGATAAAACCACACCACCTAGGCACAAACTGCTTGGAACACATATAGAAAACATGTTTACCAAAAAGATTATATTAAATTGATAAGGTTAGGGTTTTGGATTTCTATTAATTTTGAATAAAACTTACATTTTTCAATGCGCGTATCGGCAAACTCAATGGCCGTACGGCTTTGCTTTGCTCCCAAGGCCGTTTTCACCGCATGCGCAGTCGGAACCATGATGTAGTCTATTCTAAAATTAAATCTCAAACCCAGTCGAAAAATGCATATCATCAATGGGCAAACCACTATCTCTGTACGGAACCAGACGGGATGGCCGAATGAGTTGACCGTCCGTCTTCTGATTTGGTAGTGCGTGGGATTCGAACCCACGGGTTCGAACCTTGGTCAATTCAAAAACTGATACCTGTCGCTTCCTGGTCAGGCGCTCGGCAACAATATTAGGAGAGGGCAAGGACTGGTTAGCTCAGTGTCAGGATAATGTGACTGAGTGGGATATCGGGTCATCCCAGTAGGGCAGCACTATAATAAGTTGTCATGAGTGCGCACTGTTACAAGTTGGTACCCATCCTGATATGACCTTAGATGGTGCCAGGACGTTAAACTCCAACAGCCAACCAACCATGATCTGATTCCACCCACCACCCACACACCCACTCACACACTATCCAGAATGCATCGCCAATTCTAAAACCAGTCGAACAATGCATATCATTAATGTGCAAACCACTCTCTCTCTCTCTCTGCATGTATAAATGCACCATGTGCAGCATCCTTTAGCTGCATTGTGTGTACCGTGCGTTCCACACCAGCAGAGAACCTTCATTGATATTCCACAAGTGTATTGTATCCAACACCAACACGCAAGTTTCCCAAATAATCCTCAACAAAGTAAGTTGGGTATGTATGATTTGCACCTCTAAAATATTGGAAACCCTTGGAGGTGGATGAAGGGCATTGGGAACCCTTAATAAAGACCATCGCAAATAATAACCAATTATTGCCTGATATGGAGAATGAGGCGCGAGGCCTCATGCTCCATATCACTTATCGGACGATTTATACACATATATACATGCCTGGCACAGACATACATGTGTCTGGCAGGACACATACATGACATGCTAATTGGTTTAAGCTGAATAATTGAATAAAAAGATACAATTTTCTCAACCAAAACAATGATCTAGATTTTGATCCTACATAACCAATTTGGATACTGCTGCATCCATTAAACACGTTGCTGCAGAGAAGGGGATACTTAATCAACTTAATATAATATTACGGCTTCAGCATTTCGATGGGCATGGCAACATTAATTTGGCAGGTTTTCACTTCAAATATCTTCAAAGTTAACCATTTAAATAAAAGCTACTTCAAAATAAAGTATCATAGACTTATATCATGAACAACCTAATAATAATCTTTTTTTTTAAAGATTGGAGAAACTCAAAAGCATCGGAGCAAGAAAGTTTAACAAGGCATGGTTTCACTTCAAATACCTCCAAAGTTAACCATTTAAAGTTGCATAGTTCGATGAAATGTCAAATTTTCAAAACCAAGCCAATTATCTAGTTTTGATTTTAGATATCTAACTTAGATACTGATGCACCTTTTAAGCATTTGTTTCTGCCTAGAAGGCAATACTGAGTCAATTTAATAGAACCTGTTACTGCAGAAGTCTATGGTGCCAGAGTTTTGCCCGCCCTGATATGACCTTAGATGTTGCCAGGACATAAAACTCCAACCACCCACCAACCACCAAGCTTGCCAAAACTAATTTTCCATGTTTGCACTCAAAATATCTCAAACGGTTACCATTTAAAATAAAAGTAACTTTAAACTAATGTAAAGTAGATACTAGTGATCGATCTAATATATTTATCTCAGAAAAAATACAGAAATTCAAAACCATCGGACTATGCAACTTTAACTAAAAGCTACGTCAAACTAAAGTGACATTGATTATACTGATCAACCTAACAAATATCTTTCTTTTAAAAAAAGCTGTCAGAAACTCAAAACCATCGGAGAAAGCAACTTTAAGAAGGTATCAGAAAGTGGCTGAACTGGAAGAGACACCCAACTTCTCCAAGTCTAAGCCGGCCTCTGGTCTATGTATAGGGGAAAGCTAACATGGCGTACTAAAGAGCAGGTGGCAGCGGCCCAATACCTATACATCTGGACAGTGCCCGCGGCCCTTTTCTATGATAGCCTACGCCCATGGGCAATTTCGGTGCATTTCCAGACTCTCCAGAACCAGCAATAATCCTTCCTGCGTGTGACAAGGGACGCCGTTGCAAACAGTTTATGTACCTCGTCTCCACTTCGATCCCCCTCCCCCCACACTCTCTCCCTCCCCCTCTCTCACTCTCTCTTTCTCTCTCTTGCCAGATGTCGCGGCCGAATCGGTAGAACGCAGGCCTCCCGTGCGGAAAATCCGGAGTTTGATTCCCAGTCGAGACAAACCAATGACTTACAAAATTGATACTTGTCACTTCCGAGCCAGGCGCTCGGCATTATTAGGATAGGCCAAGGACTGGTTAGCTCAATCTCAGGGTAATGTGACTGAGTGGGATATCAGGTCATGGTGCTTGCGGCCTGGTCTCCCAGTGGGGCAGCACTATAAGGGGTGTCATGAGTGTGCACTGCCACAAGTCGGTACCCGACCTGATATAACCCTAGATGTTGCCAGGATGTAAAACTCCAACAACCAACTCTCTCACTCTCTCTCACAAATCATGGGATACCTGTTCCAACTGCAAATTGAACTAAATGCATGTTTACTACCCTCCCCCCCCCACCCCACACACACACACACACAAACATACACTCACAAAAGAAGGTAGATAAAAGATTCACCCCGTACTTCCAGTAAAGGGGTGAAAACTAATCCATAAAAGGTGGCGAAGAATTTCGACATGCTGGGTTATGTAACTGAGCTGGTAAATTCTTAATTTAAGAAGCACAATATATTCTTTATGTACGTCTTCATATTTACCCGCTACTTTTGTGTTGGAAAATATAATAAAACATATACTTTAATGCAATTTAAAAGTGAGATCGATGGCGTTCTCCGGCCGCCATCTTGTCTTTTTGCATTCTCTCCCATTTCACCATCTCTGGGTTGATATAAGTAACCATTTGACACTGGTGCCAGGCATTCCACCTCCTGTTCCATACTAAAGCTATTTTCGCCCGTATTTAGACTACGTTGTCGTTCACCCCTGTACTGTAAGTACGGGGTGACTCTTTTATCTAAAAAGATGGGTGTGTGTGTGGAGGGGCTGAGAAGAAGCTACACTACACACATACAAACAAACAACATTGCCAGCCGAGACCCAGGGTGCCTGATGATTCGCCCAGAATGTGATTAGTGGACCTTTGACGGATTTGGCGCGATTGGTCATTCCGGGAGAAATGGAATTGGGCATTTTGAATTGGCCACCACACCAGCTCTGAGGGTCAGACTGGGGCCATGTTGGTGAGTCTGCAGAGGGAAGTGGGTCCTTTGCCTGGTGTGAGTGTGTGGTGGGCGAGTGTGGGGTTGTGTGGGGGTGTGGTGGGCGGTATGTGTGTGGTGTGGGTAGGTATGTGGTGTGGATAGGTGTGTGGTGTGGGTAGGTGTGTGGTGTGTGTATGGTATGTGTGGTGTGTGTGGTGTGGGTATGTGGTGTAGGTAGGTGTGTGGTGTGGGTAGGTGTGTGGTGTGGGTAGGTGTGTGGTGTGGGTAGGTATGTGGTGTGTATGGTGTGTGTGGTGTGTGTGGTATGTGTGGTGTGGTGTGTGTGGTGTGTGTAGTGTGTGTGGTGTGTGTGGTATGTGTATGTGTATGGTGTGTGTGGTTTGTGTGGTGTGTGTGGTGTGGGTAGGTGTGTGAGTGTGTGTGGCAGGTGTGTGTGTGTGGGTGTGCTCATGGGTGGTGTAGTTACATCAATTGGGATCAAAGGGTCCCCCTCCTCCTTGCAATGTGCATCCCTGATCTGATTACAGGTATTGGCCCCTGTGTTGGTGAATTGGACACCCCGCAGCCCATGCCCTCCTTTCCCTGACCCTCCCCAAGATCATTAAGTGCTCAGACAGCACGTGATCCATGTTGGGTTTCAGAGCCAATGTATGCTCTTTATATGGTAGTACCAGTTAAATTAGATTGTTTAAGAACGGCCGCGTTTATGCTATTAATAATGTGTAAATTACTTAGTGCATATTGCAAATAAGCAGTTTAAGTGAAAAAAACGATGAATCTATTTTAAATGTTTTCTGTCAAATAGAATTTGGTATTGTGCTTAATACCTCCATCACACCAACGTAATTCTCACTACGTTCTTTAAAATGTTGCTGAATGGACTCAAAGTCAAACTGTGTGAGAACGGAAGGGACGTAGTAGTAGCAACTTTTACTGTCTTTTTAATAATGGAATGGATGGGCTAGAACGGAATGGTGCTCCAGAACTTTGAGCATGCCCAAAATTGTCTTGCAGCCATGTTCTACCCTGACCACAGCCCATTTTAGAACGTTGTCAGGCGTTTCGAGAACTAGTGTGGTGTGAAGGGGGTGTTACAGGTAAAATCAATCAATTTCATATCGGGTAATCTATTATGTAGGCGATATGCTGGCTTCTGTGATCAAACGGATTTGATTATCGGAATGATGGCAGCTTCAGCTGAAACCTGGTAGTCATTCTTTCATTTCGGCCTGAATGCCTTAATGGCGTTTGTCGGTGTTTGTGCCTCAACTGGTCATATATATGCTATTAACAAAAAAGAGTTTGTCAATGCATAGGCATATATATCTTGAGAAATACCTTGTTTTAAATAACAGATAGTGATCTAAATATGTTGTTAACAATATAACACACTCATATATAAATACATGTATGTACATATATACATATATACACAGATATACACATATATACACATATACACACATATACACATATATACACATATATACACATATATACACATATATACACATATATACACATATATACACGTATAATATACACATATATACACATATATACACATATATCCACATATATACACATATACACACATATATACATATACACATATATAATATATACAAATATGCACATATATACACATATATATACAATCTCCCTACGGTATATATATATATACCATGAGGACAAGGCAATAGATTTCTCCAGCCCTGTGCATATGTAGTTTTTAATGAAAATGTCTCATTATATATACATAAATGTAGATATACTAACATTACAGGGCTATGCAATATGCGACTTGCAACAATAACACAGACAATGCACTCTTTTTTGGAAGGAAAGTTGCAAAGGGGCAGCCTGTATATGTGCATACTGCAGGGTCTATGAGGGTACTGTGCATTATTAATAGCTGAAAGATTACTGGCGAAATGTTGGTGTCCTATTCACAGAACAGTTCATATTTATATTATACCCCTGTCACACTACGACGTAATGAGCTAACGTAAGCCTGACGTGATCACATTTGGGCATTACGTTGTCGTACGTTGGGTTACGTTATTATGATGTCATAATGACGTTAGACTGACGTCGGGCTACGTCATGTTACGTCGTGTGACGTCGGCGCACATCAAGGTTTTGGACATGTTCAAAACTTTCGACGTAGATTGAACGTAAGGGTTTACATTCGCCGTACGTTCTGTTCACGTTCGGTGAACGTCAATGACGTTAAACGGACGTTTTTCCAACGCTGCTCACTACGTTCAACTACGTTCCACTACGTTGACCCACATTAAACCGAGTGCAAATGCCCATGGGGCGTAATGGGAACATCAGGAGAACGTCAGGAGAACGTCAGGAGAACGTCAGGAGAACATGCATTCAACGTACGTTCAATGTCTCATGATGTATGTAACGTCATGTAACGTTCTTCTGGCGATGGAATAACGTTCATAACGTTCCGTGAGCATAATGACGTTGCCCGCTCTCCTTGAATGACGGTATCACTACGCTTTACCGACGTTACGCTCTCGTCCACTACGCTGCATCCACGTTCAACTTGTGCCCAAATTTGCATACTACGCCGAAAAGTTCAACGTTCTTCACGTTCTCTCTACGTTGACGTTGTTACGTCGTAGTGTGACAGGGCCTTTAAACATGAACCTTTAGTTTAAACCTTTGCTGCATGTAAAATAAGGACCATGATATATATATGTATATATGTATATATATACAGTAAAACCTCTCTATACCGACCCCTCCACAGAGCGACCACTCCCCTATATCGATCGCTTTATTTGGGTCCCAGCAATACCATTGTAAGGATATTCTAACTCTCTAAACCGACCACCTCCCTAAATGGACCACTTAAAGTTGGTCCCATAGTCGGTCGATTTAGGGAGGTTTTACTGTGTGTATATATATATATATATATATATATATATATATATACATTATATATATATATATCACGATCCCTATCTTATATATATGTGTGTAGGTTTTTAAAGTGAGCAGAGTGACAGTTGGCTCATGGTGTAGAGGAGGCGGGGAAGAGAGAATGCCCGCTCCGCAGTGAATAACATGGAACTTAAAGTTGCATAGTCCGATGGTTTTGAATTTCTACCACTTTTCTGAGATAAATATATTCAATTGATTGGCATAGCATCCCTTACTTTGGTTTGAAGTAACTTCTATTCTAAATGGCTAAGTTTTGAGATATTTGAAGTGCAAATATGCTAAATTAATTTTGGCAAGCTTGCCAAAAACTCGGACACCATAGACTTCAGCAGTGACAGGTTCTATTACATTGCCTCTGGATTCTCTTTTATGTGGCAACACATGTTTAATAAATGCGTCATTATCTAAGTTAGATGTAGAATCAATTTTAGATAATTGCTTTGATTTTGAAAATTTGATGTTTCATCGGACTATGCAGCTTTACGTTTAAGGTGGTTAGAGAGAAACATTAAGGGGCTGCCATTATTTATATATATATATATATATATATATATATATATATATATATATGGTTTCGATGCAGTAAATTATGGACATCAAACAGAAAAAGGAAAGAAACCCCAATATGAAGCAACCAAACTAAATTTGGAGGGAATATGCTACTTTCAAATTTACAATGAATAAATGCATAGTACTGCTGCCAAATGCTGCATTTCTCTATTCCGCGCACATCCACTCGAACTGCCCATGTCTGCAGTTATCACCACTAAAGGAAAGGCTATGGAATGATACATTGATATGTATCCTGGCTACAACGTTATGAATAATAAATGAAGCACACGTTACTAAAAAAACCGATATAGATGTGCGCCCCGCATATGGGTCCGCGCCCATATATGGGCAGCTGCGTCCCAGTGACCCACTTCTAGTGAACTTGACCCAGTTTGTCGGCTTTTAGTAGCTTCGGTCAGACGTCAGCCACAGGCATGGAGGGTATTATATATACCGCGTCATGGAAACACCACATATCACTAACAAAGGCCATTCGGAGGCCCGTCATTAACCTAATCCACCTCAGGCACCGCCTCATTAGTTAATCACCAACAACCGCCACCTGGTGGCTTCATTAAATGGACCCCCTCCCCTGAAGCCACTTCCGGTCGGCCTCTCGCCAGAACGCGTGCGAACATGTACGGTGCTGTCACTGGTACTCAGGCCGGGCGTGTACCGTTAAAGAACCACACATGGCCTGCGCGAGTGCGCGTGCGTGTGCGCGTGCGCGCGCCCATAGCTTGCCATTGGCGCATGCGCGCGGCGAGAGCTGCCTGGCTGGGCCTGTTGCTGCAGTGACCTTGACATTGCAGGAAGGAGGCCCTTTAAGGCGCGCTCGGCGCATATGATTATGGAGTCGCGCTATGCATTATGGGTTGCCTGTTGCTGGACTGGCTGGCCCCCTGGTGGCGATCTCGGTCAACAGCTAGCTAGCAGATGGATCGGGTGGGCACGCTTTGTTCTCTTGATAAACACGTGATTAATGAGTTAATAGCTGCTCAGACTGCCCAGCTGAACACATGCGATTACCATCTGCTTATGTACAGTCCGATAAGCTCCTAGTTCACCCCGCCCCCGTAAGGGGGCGGGTGCGGCGTGGGATTCGGTGCCTGCAGGGGGGGGGGGGGTGTCACGTGATAACTGATTCTGAGGATATTTTGGCTAGGTTTGCCGAAAGCAACACATTGTTTAGATTTAAATAAAAAGTTGCATAGCCCGATGGTTTTGAGTTTCTAGAAAAAAAATTCTGAGGTCAAAACAGTAGGTTGGTGTTATAATATACTCTACATTAAATTTGAAGTAACTTCTAGTTTAAATGGCAAACTTTGCAGATATTTGAAGTGTAAGCATGCGACGTTAATTTTGTCAGGAATTTTGATACACAGTAAAACCTCTCTAACCTACCACCTCCACAGATCGACCACTCCCCTATATCGATCGCTTTCTTTGGGTCCCACCAATACCATTTTAATCATACTTTAACTCCCCAAACCGACCACCTCCCTAAATGGACCACTTAAAGTCGGTCCCAAGGTCGGTCGATTTAGAGAGGTTTTACTGTAATAGTCTTCAGCGGTATCACTATCAGGTTCTATTAAATTGCTTTAGTATCTCCTAGGCAGCAACACATACTTAATAAGTGCACCGGTATCTAAGTTGGATGTGTAGGATAAAATCTAGGTGAGTGTTTTGGTTTTGACAATTTGATGACTTCACGGGACTATGCGGCTTTAACTCCATCCAGTTGCACGCATTATTTCCAAATTTGAAATGCACTTTTCTCTCAGTGAGTGCACATATATGTAAATGTTGAATCGCAAATGAAAACGGACACCTGCAATTATGAGTATGTGTAGTTAGTAATATCCATTCGCGTCGGCTGTCTAACACAATTAGTTTAACCAAGGAGTGTAATGCCAGTAATGAATTAATTTGTACTGCACAATGTACATAAGCTATATACACTGTGCAGTACTTGCTCCAGTCACTTAGGTCAGTGACTAGGGCAAGTACTGGTGATGGTACCAAGCCGTATGAAACACAGTTTGACTTGGCATGTATATAGTGGAGATGGGGGAAGTTTAACAGGCAGTATTAAATACAGTTGGACTTTATATATATAGGTGGAGATTTGAGCAGTTTAACGGACAGTGTAAAATACAATTGGACTCTATATAAATAGTGGAGATTTGAGCAGTTTAACAGATAGTGTTAATACCCCCATCACACGATAAGGATGGGGTATTATTAACACCGTATGTTAGATTAGATTAGAACATGGTGAATAAACTGTTTTTATCAAACATATGGTAGTCTACTTTTACATGTGGGAATATCTTTCTTTTAAATGATAATATATGTGCATTCAATGAAGCAGCAAAAAACAACTGAAATCGTCAGCTTTCCGAAACCAAAAGACGAACCTAGATTTGGAACTGATTAAATACTGGTGCACTCATTAACAATATTACAATTTGCGTCTCATGTGATTAGCTGTTAATTAATAGTGTTATGCCCGAAAACAGGCATACACAACCCATGTCCAGCATTTTGGTATACACACCAAAATATATCTAGCATGTTTTCTTTTTAAAAAATTAAATATTTTCCTAAGTTAAACCTTTAAAATCTACTTCAATTAAACTAAAAATAAAGTAGATTATAATACTCAATTATATCAATGCATCTACAAACACAAAAATATCGGAAACTTAAAAACCATCGGGTTATTCAAGGTTAAGAATCGGCTACGTGCACTGGCTCCTTGTCACTGAACAGCTCGCTCTGTCACTCCTACCCCCTCCTACACCCAACCCCCACGCTCGCCGAAATGTCAGTGGCGAGTTGGGCTGCATGTGGTGGGCGGGGCAGAGGGGTGTATGTGTGTCAGGGACGGCACGGTGGATCCCTTTCCATGTAATTTGTATCTGTCGGCGTCGAGTCCCCCCTGGGTGAGTGTGATTAGTGCTGGGACTTGGACAGGGTGGTGATTGGTGTTCGATACCAGGGTATCACTGTCAGCTCCTCATCCACTGCGCATGTCTCCTCCATGGCACACCGCCCACCACACACACAAACACACACACACAGACATCCATCCCCATGAGGCGCCACCGATCCTCCTCCTCCACAACCTACCTCCTTCCTCCACGGCCTACCTCATCTAACAACTATGCGGCACGGACTGACCCATGTACATTACAGGGCAAGTCCAACTGTATTTACTATTACTAATGTCTGTTTAACTTTCCCCATCTCCACTATATATACGCAAAGTCCAACTGTAATTTACACTGTCTGTTAAAGCTGCATAGTCTGATGAAGCATCAAATTTTCAAAACCAAAACAATTATCTGGAAATGATTCTACATACATAACTTAGATATTAATGCACGTATTAAGCATTTGTTGCCACACAGCAGGGAATATTGAGGCAATTTAATAGAACCTGTTACTACAGAAGCCTATCGTGTCAGAATTTTGGCAAGCTTGCCAAAACTAATTTGACATCTTTGCACTTCAAATATCTCAAAATATAACTGTTTAAAATAAACAGGACTTGAAGCTAAAGTAAGGTCGATTATAACGATCAGGTTAATCTATTTATCTCAGAAAAATTACAGAAACTCAACACCATCGGCCTATGCAACTTTAAACTGCTCAAATCTCCACCTATATATATATATATATATATATATATAAAGTCCAATTGTATTTTACACTGTATGTTAAACTGCTCAAATCTCCACTATATATACAAACTCCAACTGTATTTAATACTCTCTGTTAAACTTCCCCCATCTCCGCTATATACATGCCCAGTCAAACTGTGTTTCATACGGCTTGTTAAACTGCCCTCATCTCCATCATCCACATGCCAATCCAACAGTATGTTTTACTGTCTGTTCAACTGTTCCCATATATACTATATACACGCTTAGTCCAACTGTATTTAATACTGTGTGTTAAACCTCCACTATACACATGACAACTCCAACTGTATTTTATGCTGTCTGTACGTGCCAAGTCCACCTGCATTTTATAAGGTCTATTAAACTGTCCCATCTCCACCAGATACGTGCCAAATTACTATATTTTATACTGTCTGTTAAACTGTGCCATCACAATCATGTAGATACCAAATCCAACTGTATTTAATACTATTTGCTAAATTGCACCCATCTCCACCATGTACGTACCAAGTCCACCTGCATTTTATACCCTCTGTTAAAGAGAGGGCGCCCTCGTCTCCGGTTAAAGGATACCATCAAGAGAAACCTGAAGCTGAGAGCTGACTCATGGACATCACTCTCACAGCAGAGAGCTCAATGGAGAGCAACAGTCAAGTAATGAAAGGAGTCTTTGTCGCATCGCATGATGATGATGATGATCTCCACCATAACCTTACCATTCCATACCATACCTTACCATACCATACTATACCATTCCACAAACCACGGCGTGGCTGGCCTGGTGTGGCGTGCACTGGTGACCCAGTGTCCTCACCCAGCCGCCACGCCCCCAGCCCATCCCCCTCCTCCCCCCCCCCCCCTCCCCGCCCCTCCGGCCCTAGACTCCCGACCGCTGACCACTGGTCAGCCCACAACCATCAGGTAACCCGCGGTCACCCGAGGAGCAGCCATCAGCCCCCTCACACAACGTCACAGTGGCTCACCACACCTGAGGCCCCGCGGGCTCACCATCAATGAGTCCCCCCCCCCCCTCCCCCCCCCATCTCCTCCAACCTCCCCGCCGCCTCCCCGCCCACACACACAACACACAACACGCAGACACTGGCAGTTTGGTCCGCCCTGCCCACCCAGCACAGTCTGTCCGGAGCTTCCCAACCTTGGTACTGATGACACTTGACAGACATGGATTTAAAAGGCACCCTTTCTTCTAAAAGGAAAACCACCAGGCAGCACTGGGCCGGTATAACTTCGCCTAATTGTATGTAGTTTGTGACATTGGATAAACAAAAAGGCTTGCTTAAATGCTATCCTATATAGTATATATGTCACAATACAGTGTCATACTTATTAAACATGTAGTTCTGCAGAGAATGGATAGTAATTTTTTTTTAACGCCCTCCCCTCCACATCGGGTATTGTGGGGTCATTGAAGGGAGAGTAAGTAATTTTAATATAACCCTGTAATATCTTATATTTACTGTGTACATACCGAATTTAATTTGGTATGTTTTCACTTCAAATATCTCTAAAAGCTAACCCTTCAGAATAAGTTACTTCAAACTAAAGTAAAGTAGATTATCAACCTACAAATGTTACAATTACACATGGCGATTGATTTAATTCTTTGCCATATTAAAACATATATATATAATATATATATATAAGATATGCTATATAATATATATGCTATAATATTAGATAGTTGTGATACATATTATAATATACATATAATATTATATTGATAATAGTTAATACATAATATCCATACTTTATATTTATGTTATATATTTTATAAATATTATATTTATAACATATAATATCCATAGTATATATTTAAACTATATATTACATGTATACTATATATACTATATTATATGTATTAAAATATAATATATAATATATATATAATATATATATATATTAATAAAATATAATAAGAATAAATATAAAATAAATTTATATAATATATAATATATATAATATATATAAATATATAACATATATAACATATATATATATTATATATATTATATATATTATATAGGACATATATAGTATATATGTAATAAAGATATTAGGCGTCCGGTGCCTATGGAGACTGCATTCCCACACACCTACACACACTGACCCTGCGGACATACACATCACAATGGCATCTTCGGGGTGTGGGTGACACGCTACCCGCACCTCGGCTGACCCCGAATAGTTGATAGGCTTGTGGTCAGAGTCTTGCTGGTAATTTCCGTCGCGGCTATTAATTTCCCTCTCAGGGATAAAGCCTGATGAGATGATGAGTAATTGATAGTTGAGGGGGGAGCGGCGATAAGGTTCTATATGCAATCAACGCAAGGAGTTGGCTTTCCTGGTGGAGGAATTCTCTTGTTGAAGTTGCATAGTCCGATGGTTTTGAGTTTCTCTCATTTTCTGAGGTAAATATATTAGGTTGACCAGAATAATCCAGCTTACGTTATTTTGAATTAAATTTATTTGAAATGGCTAACTTTTGAGATATTTGAAGTGCAAACACAGAACATTAATTTAGGCAAGGATGCCAATAGTCTGATATCATACTCCATAGGCTTCTGCATGAACAGGTTCGGTTAAATTGGCTCGATGTTCCATGCTATGTGCTGACAAATGCTTGATAAGCACATTAGTATCTGAGTTTGATATGTAGAATAACAAATAAATCACTGTTTTAGTTTGAAAATTTGATATTTTCATAGGAATATGCAGCTTTAATTTAAATTGACTTGGAAAGCCTTCCTATATAACAACATATGCTTAATAAGTGCACCAATATCTAAATTGGATATGTAGGTTAAAATCTAGATACACATTTAGTTTTTTTGACAATTTGATGTTTTCATCGGACAATGCAGCTTTAACTCCCTTGCGCTAACTCTCAGTCTCAGATGCCGCAAAATTGATTATATATATTTACCAACCAAGCCAGAGATTACATTTGACTCAACCCACGTGTTTTGTCTGTGTTCAATATCCCAGCGTAATTGTCGTTCCCCACCCCCCATTATATATATATGTATATCACATTAGAGAATTCTGTGTTTATCAGCAAAGCCAGATATGACATTTTACTTAACCAACGTGTCATGTCTGTGGTCAATATCTAGGGGTAATTGTCGTGAATGTCTGTATATATATATGTATATATATATATATATATATGTACATATCCCATTAGAGAATTCTGTGTTTATCAGCCACGCCAGAAAGGACATTTTACTCAACCCATTTGTTTTGCCTGTTTTCAATGTCTCAGAATAATAGGCGGTTTTGTTTATATATATATATACAGATATATCACATTAGAGAATTCTCTATTTATCAGCAAAGCCAGAGATGACATTGAACTCAACCCACGTGTCTTGTCCGTTCAAATTCCCAGAATAATTGTTGTGTTTTTCATGATATATATACATATATATCACATTAGAGAATTATCTGTTTATCAGCAAAGTAAGAGATGACATTTTCCTCAACACACGTGTCTTGTCTGTTCAAATTCCCAGAATAATTGTCGTGTTTTTTCATCATATATACATATATATATCACATTAGAAAATTCTGTGTTCATCAGCAAAGTAAGAGATGAAATTTTACTTAAGCTACGTGTCTTGTCTGTTCAAATTCCCAGAATAATTGTTGTGTTTTTTTCACATATATATATATCACATCAGAGAATTCGGTGTTTATCAGCAAAGCCAGAGATGACATTTTACTCAACCCACGTGTTTTGTCCGTGTTCAATATGTCGTGTTTTTTTCATGAAATAAATACATACAGTAAAACCTTTATAATCGACCACCTCCAGAAATCGACCATTCCCCTATATCAATTGCTTTATTTGGGTCCCAACAATACCATTGTAACCATATTCTAACTCTCTAAACCGACCACCTCCCTAGAT
Organism: Branchipolynoe longqiensis; assembly: GCA_030323885.1. Taxonomy (NCBI): domain Eukaryota; kingdom Metazoa; phylum Annelida; class Polychaeta; order Phyllodocida; family Polynoidae; genus Branchipolynoe; species Branchipolynoe longqiensis. The sequence goes on from CM059187.1 coordinate 123,596,345, forward strand.
GGACCACTTAAAGTTGCAAAGTCCGATGGAAATATCAAATTTTCAAAAACAAAAAATTATCTAAATTTGATTCTACATATCTAACTTAGATACTGGTGCACTTATTAAACATTTGTCACCACACAGAAGGGAATACTGAGGCAATTGAATAGAACCTGTTACTGCAGAACCCTATGGGGTCAGAGTTTTGACAAGCTTGCCAAAATTAATTTGGCATGTTTCCACTTCAACTATCTCAAAAGTTAGCCATTTAAAATAAAAGTGACTTCAAGCTAAAGTACAGTACATAATAATGATCAACCTAATGTATTTATCTCAGAAATTTTCAGAAACTCAAAACCATCAGACTATGCAACTTTAAGGTCGGTCTCAAAGTCGGTTGATTTAGAGAGGTTTTACTGGATATGTATCAAATTAGATAATTCTGTGTTTACCAGCATAGCCACGTATGACATTTTTAGTTTTTACTAAACCCACCTGTCTTGTCCGTGTTCAATATCCCATTGTCGGGTGTGTATTTTTCATTATATATATATATATATATATATAACATAGTATACATATATAGTATAAATAGCATAGATATGATATATTATAAATACACTATACATAATATATATATATAGCATAAATACAAAGTATGGATATGATGTATTATAAATATTATATATATATATATATATATATATATATATATATATATATATATATATATCTCACATTAGAGAATTAAACGGTCAGTCCCTAAGGGCTGAGGTCACAGCCCGAGCCTTTGACCAGTGCTCAGTTCACCAGTAGGTCCCGCGACAACCATGTAGGGCAGGGCGCCAGTACGCTAACGGACCTAGGTCAGGCCGACCGAGTATCCATCATCCCGGGCCCCGGTTGACTACCCGCCGGTCATCGTGTAGCTCCCATACACCGTGTCCCGCGTGTAACCAGCGCCCGACCGTCCACGTCCCAGCCCCGGGCGACCCCCTCCGGGGCCGGTGTGTCCGGTCGGTGGTCATTGGCCAGGCTTGTCATGTGCTATAGAGGAGTATGTGCCTTTGTAGTTTATATAGTATATACATAATATATTATAATACTATGTTACGTATTATATATATATTATATACATTATATCTTATATATATTATAAGTTATATTAGATATATTGGATATATTATGTCATAATACTCATATTAGATATACTGGATATATTGGATATCATCTAATGTCTAATAATATATCTATTATCTACTACATATAAAATATATCAACTCTAATCTATATAATTCATATAACCTTATAATGTATATGCATAATAGAAATGTGATATGTAAAATACATTAATATTAGTATATGATAAAGCAACCAGATTGAGCAATGGACAGAATTGTCTAGTCCGGTGGTGTTTGGGTGTGTAAGTATCAAAATGTATTAAAGTGTGTCAAAATGTTGTGATATCGAGTCAAAGGCAGCCGGACGAACGGACATGAAACGGACATGAAACAGACATGAAACGGACATGAACCAATAGCCAACGGACGAAACAAACTCAAACAGGACAATAACCATAGACATCAATCCGGTGGCATCTTTTCCAAGTTTTGTGCATGTTCAAAACTTTTAACGGATCAGGCCGGATATCAATGGATATCAATGGATATGCAACGGACACAAACCAGACTTTGCCGGATATCAACAGACTTTGTTCAGTTTCTTTCAGTTTCCTCAATCGGGCGAGGTGTGACAGGGGTTTTAACTACCATCCTCCAGGTACCTTTTAATTATATGGCGGCCATCTTATACTTCAGTGATTCCTAACATTAACTTCCAGATTCGCCACTGACAGTGACAGGTTGCTCTCCAATTGCGACGGTCGGTTAGTTTTAACAGTTGAGACACAATGGCGACATTTTACCGAGGTTCAGTCGCCTCCAACCCGTCTACACTTCCCAGCATACACCGTCTGACCAGTGGGCTAGCTCTGGGTGGTCATTCAGGGTAACATCAAAGGTGTTAGATTTGTATCAATTCTAAGTCATATATATATTTCACCTAAGGGAAACACCAGACAGGATGGCCAAATGAGTTGAGCGTCCGTATCCCATTTTGGTAGATTGTGAGATTTGAAGCTACAAGTTTGAACCCTGGTCGAGTCAAACCAATGACTTAAAAAATTACACTTGCCGCTTCCTAGCCAAGTGCTCAGTATGATTAGGATAGGGCAAGGATTTGTTGGCTCAATGTCAGGATAATGTGACTGAGTGGGATATCAGGTCATGGTGCTGGTGGCCTGGTATCCCAGTGGGGCAGCACTATCAAGTTGCCATGAGTGTCCACTGTCAACAGTTGGTATCCGTCCTGATATGACCTTAGATCTTGACAGGACGTAAAACTCCAAGAACCAACCAACCTAATGGAAACTATAGCGCCCAAATGGCCGGACACATACAACTAGGACTCACAAGTTACATCTAGACAGCTAGTACTAGTAGTTCCTTTCTTAAAATCGTAAATACGAGCAGTTTCATTTCTATATAAAGTTAGAGCTGCATAGTCCGATTGTTTTGAGTTTCGGCCATTTTTCTGAGATAAATATAATAAAGCTCTTGTTATAATCAACCTTACTTTTGTTTGTGGTAAATTCGATTTTAAATGGCTAATTTTGGAGATATTTGAAGCGTAAACATGGCAAATTAATTTAGGTAAACATGCCAAAACTTTGACACCACATATGCTTAGGCAGTGACAGGTTCTATTAGATTGATTCAATATGCCCTTCTATGTGGCAAACACATGCTTAATAAGAAAATCATTATCAGTATCTAAGTTATATATGTAGAATCAAATATATTAGCATTGAAAACAAGTTGTATTATGAACTTATATGTTATGGACCACTGCCTTGTGGTACAGGTTCTTGATAGAACCAAAGGCTAAGGCAGCAAACCCTAGCAGAAAACCATGCTTCCATGGCAGCATTAAGGGTGGTGATGAAGGGAACTCCCAAATCTCCCGGCCAGCTACTGCAGGCACAAATAGTTTGTGCCTGTCTTGACATGTTCTTGCTGATGTGAGACCTCTATTTGCTCCCCGAGAGAGTGCTGTTAGTAACTTGCAAAAGCCAGCAGCACTTCAACACTTTGCAAGCAACTTTTATGAAATGCACAACCGCACCAAATAGCAGCAGTTAAGAAATAAAAGCAGTCTTTGTCGCATTGCGACCGACAGCATGATGATTATTATGATGATGATGCTATGGACAGAGTAGATAAACCATCAATTAAAAAAGAAATGTAGGTGAGTGCTGTGGTTTTGAAAATGTTAAGTTTCCTCGACTATGCAGCTTTAACTGATCTCTCAATGATAAGCACTACCCATCCTGACAACATACAACAAAGATCTAAAGCACCAGCCTGTCCAGCCCATCCCAAATCCAAAACCAAAGGGGCGTAGCCCACTGCCATTCCCATCTCAACTACTCGCCCATGGTTCTCAGCCAGGAGCAGGCCGGTCCAGCCCGTGGAGGGTCAGGGGTCGGGGGTCACGTGACTGCCGCCCTGGAGCAGCCCTCCCTATGAAGGAATGGCCGGAATCGGCCCCAGCCCGCCCCCACGCCGTCTCCCCGCCAACTACCTGGGCACATTGGGGGAGGGGGGGGGGGCGGGGGGTGGGGGGGGGGGGCTTCCTAGGCAGTGGGGCTGTGTCAACATTGCACTGTGATGAATTCAAAAGGCTCTGGGCGACTTCCAAGTTATCTGGCCACAGTCTAGGATGGCACCGGCATACTAAATAAAACTCAGGGCTGTCTATTACTATTAGGATTTGTGCTAAGGATCTAAGTTTGAAATATGTCTCCCGATTTTGTATACACAGCGTCGCCAACCCTTTATGGTCTTTCCATAAGGTGTACTATATTTTATGTCCCCGTCATCACCTTACGGTTTTTCATTATGGAATATTGTGTCCAAAATGGACCACAGAGCATTTAAGACAAATACACCACCCAGACCCATAAATATAACATCCCTTTATATCTTCCAGTATGTCATTTTCAAATGTTGGCAACCCTGTATACATATAAACACATATATATATATATATGAATATATGTGTATACCATATATGTCCCAATAGACGCACACTGCATGAGTTCAAAGACATGGATGCGTGTTTATTCAAAGTTAAAGAATTTGATGGATTTGTTTTTGTCGTGCCTCTGAAATAAAGTGGGATTGTCTTATTTTATGTGCATCCAGTCTGAATATGATCATACATTTTTATTTGTTTTTGTCGTGCCTCTGAAATAAAGTGGGATTGTCATATTTTATGTGCATTCAGTTTGAATATGATCATAAATTTGTGCGTGCTTTCAATCTTGAAATGGGGGGTGTGCTTCTATTGAGTAGCATGCTTCTATTGGGACATATATGGTATATGTATATGCATAAGTATACACATATATATATATGTATATATGTATACATATATATGTATATATATGAATATATATATGTATATATGCACATATAATGTGTATATACATATATATGTATATATGCGTATATATACATACACATTTATACACATGGTCTCACACATGGACCAAAGCCCAGATGAATCAACCAAACATTAAAGCTGCATAGTCCGATGAAATCATCACATTTTCAAAGGTAAAACCATTATGTCGATTTGAAGCCACATAGTCAACTTAGATACTGGTGCAGTTATTAAGCATTTGATGCTACATAGAAGGGTGTATTAAGTCAATTGAATAGAATATGTTAATGCTGAAGCCTATGGGGTTAGAGTTTTGGCAAGCATGCCAACAATTATTTTGGCATGTTTTCATTTTACATATCTCCTAAGTGCATCATTTTAAAGCAAAGTTACTTCCGATTAAAGTAAGGTAGATTATACCGATTAACCTAATATATTTATCTCAGAAATTGCTCGAAATTCAAAACCATCGGACTATGCAACTGTATGACATACACATGTATGAATACTCACAATATGTGGGATAAATGAAGACTAAAAATGGTATAAATATATACTAGAAAAAACTTCTGTTTTCGGATTTCAGATTTTCGGATATGGGATTGTGGAACTGTATATATATATATAGATATATATATATCTATATATATATATATATATATACAGTTCCATAATATATATATATCTATATATATATATATTTATATCTAGATATTATATACATAGATTGTGTAAACGCGAGTGCATATGCCATGGCAGTGGCTGTGTCTAAATGTCACTGCCCTGGACGGACGTAAATGTCCACCTGATGACAGCAGGACATGCCACGAACCATCTAATGAATTCATTAGCAGCCTAATGAATGGGTCGCCTACAGCCACAACAGCTTGAGTACCTTATTAGTATGGGGCCGGCGCCTACCACTGTCACTTCTGGGACGGGTCTTACATGTAGAACAACAGGGACGTATGTCATTAGGTCTGTTTAAAACAGTTTTAACGGGTTTGTGCTAGTTTATAGGACGAGGTGAAGGTATTCACGATTGTGTGTTTGGTTATTGGGGTTTTACATCCTGACAACATCTATGGTTATATCAAGATGGGTACTGACTTGTGATAGCGCACACAAACTGATGGCGATTTTATAGTGCTGCCCCACTGGGAAATCAGGCCATCAGCACTATGATCTGATTTCCCACAGAGTCAAATTATCCTGATACTGACGTAACCAGTCCTTGGCCTATCCTCGTAATGCCGAGCATCAGGCTAAGTGGCAACAAGTATCAATTTCGCAAGTCATTGGTTTGACTCGCCCGTTTTGGTGTTTTTTTTTGGTGTTTTTTTTTGTGCTGGGTGTATTTATGCTGCCCATGACGGTTAAGTCTAATGACTTGTTTTCGCCGCTAGACAGTAATAGTCTTGTGACTCCCCTTCTTTTTTATCACTTTCAGTTGTTGTGTAGCTAACTACTGCATGCATTCTTTCTCTGTTTGTAAGCATTCTCCCACATCCCCCAAACCTCTGTGAGTTTCTTCGCTCTACATCGGATAATTGTTTCATTACCAATAGTTAATTTCTCTGAATGTCTTCACCTTGCCGTGTTAGTGGTCATTAGATTTTGATTTAACGTTTAAAGTTTACCTTTTGTATGTAAAACTTTGCTTGAATTATCAGTGTATTTTCTATTTATTTATTTATTTATCTATCTTTCTTTTTCTTTTTAAATTCATTTTATTTGTTGTTGTCATTAGTCTAGCAGTGCATTTAGCTCTCTTTTTGAGTTTTCAAACTCCCCGATCTTCCACATAGGAAGCCTGCGCTCTAAACCATTCAGCCACAACGTCCGGTGTAGGTATTCACGAAGCTGTAACGATGAGGATGATTATGCTAAATATTAGCACTGTCCTAGATTCGGACTCGTGACAGTTCAGAGGTGTGGGTGAGGAGAGCTGATGTTGGACAATTGCCAGAATAGGAAGGAGGCTGCCTGCTGTAAGTGGCAAAATCAGGCGGCCGGCCAGAATCGCAGTCAGTAAAACAGAAAGGCTTTAAAATAAAATTGTAATGGCTTTCGTCTCTATCTAGTAGGTATAAGACTGGAAAGCAATTCATCACAATTAATATTATCTGGTGCGACATATTTTACTACTACTAGCACTATATGTAGCAGCAGATCGGGAAAAAAATCACATTATGACAGATGTGTCAGAAGTAATTTATCTGGTTTGGTGATTCACTGTGGCAGAGTGGTTAGAGTGTCTGACTTTTTTCTAGGTCGGACTCCTAATCTGAAGGTCGGTGGTTTGATTCCCCATGCCCCCCAACCTCTGCCAATTTGGATTGCCACCGCTGTGAACAACTGACAGCGTCATCAAAGGCCTGTTGCTCTCATACCATGTCTATGTGGTGTGGGAGGTTAAAAATCCATTGGGTCGGTAAAAGTGTGGGCTCCGGCTTTCTTTCGACAAACTGTCTAATGGTGAAAACAAGCCTATTCAGACTAATCCATGATAGGGAGTACACATCTTCAAGAAATTGATCATTTCTGGGCAGGTGTCAATAT